>CM067363.1:68552727-68602727 GCA_034401795.1 Chaetoderma sp. LZ-2023a | reverse complement strand
TTTTTCGCGCCCCAAACACCACACAATTGGACCTAGTCAGACTAACTACGCCTATCGCGAAAGAAGTATGAATAATTTAAACTGTACTGGACAACGAGAATATGGGAGAAACTCTCATATAACAAACCCCCACCATCGCCACAGTAGATCGGAATTTGGTGGAGTGGTCAACGGCCAAAGTGCATTCCAAACGGTTCTTCCTACGTTTCAAAATAACATAAGAAACTACAATATACAAAATGGCGGCCCTGTGAACATTAATAAACTAGGAGAATCGCTGGATATCCAACTCCGAGAATCTCCTGTTGATAATCAACAACAACAACAACAACAACAACAACAACAACAACAACAACAACAACAACAACATGTTTTCAGTTCTCTAGAACGACAACCTGACGCCAGACCAATGGATATAGGTCAACATAGCCCAGCCCACGTGAACATACAACAACAACATGGCAGTCCTATAGTGCAGTTTCTTCAACATGGCCCCAAAAACATCCCGCACGGGACCAGTAGTCCACCCGAGTATCTACAAGGCCGCTCGCCTTTACACAACAACATAGGCCTACCTACCGCAACCCGACCAATCAGCTCACACGGACGACTCGCTCCACATAGAGAGTACCCGAGTCCAAAACATGAAAGTGAATCCCCACCACCGTCATACCCGATACAAGAACATGTTAACAGTGTGTTCACTATTAGCCACCCAAGCGCCCCAAACCCCCACCACACAGTGCACGTGGATTGCATAAGATCTGACGAAACTAATGCTTAACACCTTTGATTCTAGAGTCAAACGAACGTTGATTATTTTGAAAGCAATTTGCCTGAAAGTCGTTTCTGCCTGAGATCGTAACGACTTTTAATGAAATTATTTTCAAAATATTCATGACAATTCTTTACAGTATTTTAATTCGCATGTGCCAAATGGACAACTGTTCTCTCAATATAAAGTGACTTATTTATTCCAGTTATGTATTTACGTATTGTCTTAAGATGTCTGTTAGGTATATTTAACCCTCGAAGTTATTCGAGAAAATTAAAATTTTTCTCAATTAAAATGTCCATTTGCAGACCACGAGTAGACTATTTAAGAAAATTTACCACTGGAATGACTGGCTCGGTTATCGAGCCAGTCATTCTAGTGGTAAATTTTCAAAAGATAATATTCTCTTGGTCGGCAAATGGACATTTCCTAAGACCACTACAGATGCCTCTTTTGGCTGATGACGGTTAATAAAAATAGTTCCTGAAACAAAGTATAACTGCACAACAGATCTTTCAGAACGAACAAATGTGTGTAAGTACACATCCAGGAACGAGTAGGCTATATCATAATAATTCACATTGCATATTCCCAGGAATAAATGTAAAGAACCGTTTCTTTCATAAAGAGAAAAACTTACACAAGTCATCTTTCGCGGTATATCACTAAATTACTCTGCTTATCTTTGAAATAAATGGATAGATCCGATCTATCACTCAAATATGACGTCAGAATCAATGTCACATGTAGGCTGAGGTCACAATGAAAATGCATAATGAATAGTTAGTCAACTGGACGAATTGTATGTCTTTATCATTAAATAAACAGTCATAGGCACCAACAAAACTAGTCAAATTAGTTTCAAAATATTCAGCAGCTTACCTGTACAGTTTACCTTGAAATTAAAAATCTGTCAATTCAGGCTTCGAAGTGTTAAATCTATTTTAACACTAGTAAAAGGTGGGCGGGGCATAGTTAGAAATGGGCGTGACATAGCTAGAAATGGAATCGTCTATTGTTATATTTCTCAATATTCGAGTATGGAATTAAGACTTTAAACCTTACAGACTAAACGACAAATTCGTATGGAATAATCAATTGACAATTTTGAAACCAATTTGACTAGGAGCTGTTACTGTTTATGGCAGCCACAATTTATATTCAAATTAGTTTCAAAATACTTGACAGCTATCCTGTATGGCTGATTGTCCTACAATGGCGGAGTCCAGTTTTAGCTATATCTCGCCCATCTTTAGCTAAGCTCCAGTCACACTTCGCTTGCGTTGGGATCGATCTATCCCTGACCGCCCTGCCTATCAATTTCCAGAAAACTATACAGGTAAGCTGCTGAATATTATAAAACTACTTCGACTGGGTGATGTTGCTGCCTATTGCAGCAACAACGCCCAGCCAAATTAGTTTCAAAATATTCAACTGAATGTTTATTAAATAGTAAAGACATACAATTCGTTCAACAAACAACACTTAGTCCGCCATCAATTAAGCGGTCGTGACGAACTTATCTGTGCCATTCATAGCGCAATTGATTATGACGTCATCCTACACGTCACGTAGTTGATTATGACGTCATATTATTGATGGGCACACTGGAAAGATCCACTGACACAATAATATTTACACATTCAAACGCCATAATTAATTTATGTGCACAAACGCATGTTATTATTATTACTCAACTTCTTTCTTCTTTCTTCTTTATTCTCTGTAAGAAGGTTTGGACCACATTTTCTCCTGTAGTTTCGCCCCGTTTAACCTTAACCTTGGCCACCATAGATATCGTAAATACTGGCTAGATTGCTCATGCGTATATCCTCAGTATACGGCTAGTTTTCGCGACCGCTGATGACGTGAGTTCAGTAAATCGCAATTGCGCATGACCGGGTATTCACTGACTGACTTGCCGCAGACGATCAGCTGCATATATAACCTTCAAGAATGACTAAATTATCTTTTGGTAATTTAAAGAGCCATTGAACAGACGCAAATTTAAATATTTTTTCCAGAAATAAAATTGTATCGGCTATTATAATCTGACACTTTCTTCGACTACGTAATAGGTTTAGTAATTAAAAAACCATATTATTTTGGAGACTATGCATACTGAGAGAAAATACTGAACTCTGAAATACCGCTTTTGAGAGCGTCACGAACAATCTAGCCAGTATATACGATATCTATGTTGGTCACCTTCTAGTGCCTTGACGGCCCTGAATATGTTTTGTTGATTTTGGCGTCAAGGTCAAAGGATATCGTTATGTGTCAAATTCATCAGTTTTATTTTAAGGCAGAAATGAACTCCCCATATTATAGGATAACGTCAATGGCCATATCGGACAATACCCTTGTCAGACCCCCATCTCAGTGTCAATGTCTATTGTCTAGGTAACACCTAAATGACATTCCAGTTACCAGGTTTCGTTTTGGGCAGCAATGCCCCCACCCCCACCCTTTAATTGTATGGTCTTACGAGACCAATAGTCATATTGGGACATTATCGTTTTTCAAAATGACCGCCGACACTATTGGGTCCAATCACCAATCGCTGTAAGTCATATTTCTAGTGTTCCGAGAGATGCGAAATTTGTCACATCAGAAAATCCAATAATCTTAGGAATTGTATGTTCTCTCCCACCCACCCTCAAACAGAGCACTTCAGCTACGTCAATAAAGTGTTCTAGTTGGACGTAAAAACTCCACAATCACTGCGTGAATGATCACACATGGTCAACTACAGTAAACTTGATTGAGGGGACTACCAATTCTAGGGGGCAACGATAGAGGGATGCGATCGGTTACTCAAGTATATGACGTCATACTCACTTAGCTCACATGAGGTTGACGTCACAATACATAGTGGCGTATCTATTTCCGTCATGGATATTTAAAAATCCGCCAAGTGTACGAATTGTATGTATTTGATAGATTTACTATTTAATAAACATTCTATTGAATATTTTGAATCTAATTTGACTGGGTGCTGTTGCTGCCTATGGCAGCAACAGCAGCCAGTCAAATTAGTTTCAAAATATTCAACCGCTGTCCTGTAGAGTTACCTTGAAACTAGGAATCCGGGATTTCAGGGTTCAAAGTACATAGTCGATCCCAGCACGCGCAAAACGTGGGCGGAGCTTAGCTAAAAATGGGCGGGCATAGCTAGAAATGAATCTTTCTATCGCGGTTAAAAAGGTAAAACGGAATGGCGTCAAGGGACATAATCTATAACACGTTACACGTGCTAACACGCTAACGTGTAAATACTGACGGACTGTTTGTGGTTGCATAAGGTCGTCGTTTAGTATGGCCCTTACTCTGTATTAACGCTTAAATACTCAAATTTGCTCAAGAAAGTTTCAAATTTCTCATAGAAAAGGCTCATCTGCGGACCATGATATGATTTCTTTGAAAATGTGTTAGCTAACCACTGCTGGAAGTACAATGGCAGACGTTAACAAATATTAGCTAACCACTGCTGGGAGTACAATTAAGCCTTTGATGAGATGGACGAATAAAGAACTGTATGGTGTACCTATTGGGGACGAGGTTGCGGTGTGTGGTACTGCGGTGTGAGAACGATTTTTCGATGTTTCAATCTATATTATCTCGATTGGATTAAAATGTGCGAATCTTACGATACTAAACTGACAACATCGTAAGCAATATCAACGATATTTTAAATACGTATACATTATTTTAAGAGGAAGCGGTGTCCTGCTGAGGCAGCTAACGCTTCCAATCAAATTACTTTCAATATATTCAACAACGCCGTTTATCATTGCCACTATTACCAATGTGTGTATATGTCTCCGACACACGGCATCCGCCACCACTGTCACTTTCATTATTGGGATATTCGACAAATCGATATATCGTGATTTTAAGATTTTATGAATTATTTACCACGATATTCTCTAAGGCCTATCAACTCAAGCCACCGATAGAGGGATCCATTTCTACATACATCTGCCCATTTCTGTCTAAGTTCAGCCAACTTTTATTACGTGTGTCGTGTCGTAATGGATTTGAAACTTTGAACCATGAATTCTCAGAATCTAAATTTTAGGATTTGATTAGATTTTAACAGATTTTCCCAGAATCTCAATTTGAAGATGAGGTTAACCCTTTAAGCCTTGAATTTGTTCAAGAAAATTTCAATTTTCTCATAGAAAATGTTCATTTGCATACCAAGAGATGACTATTTTTGAAAATTTACCACTGGAATGACTGGCTCGGTTATCGAGCCAGTCATTCCAGTGGTAAATTGTCAAAAATAGTCTTCTCTTGGCCTGCAAATGGACATTTCTCAAGACCACTGCAGATGCCGTTTTTGGCTGATATGAGTGTTAAATGGGTAACGGTAAGCTGTTGAATATTCTGCAACTAATCTGACTGCGGTTGTTATATATAATAACAAATCGTCTTATTAAATTGTAAATTCATCAAAGACATACAATTCGTACATTTTACTGAAAGCCTTTTCGACTTTCGTGACGAGGCTACATCATTTTGATTGTGACATCAGCTGACACGTGATGTAATAGAGGATTCCAGTTTATCCATCAGTCATATGACGTCATAATCAACTACATAACGTGTAGGATTATGTCATAGTCAATTACGTCATAAATGGTCACGAACGCTTAATTGATGATGGACTAAACGTTGTTGTACGAATTGTATGTCTTTACTATTTAATAAACATGCTGTTGAATATTTTGAAACTAATTTGCCTGGGCGCTGCTGGTACCATAGGCAGCACCTGCGCCTAGTCAAAGTAGTTTCAAAATATTCAGCAGCTTGCCTGTATAGTTTTCTGGAAAATGAGATTCGGAGAGGACAGGGATCGATCGATTCCAACACGGGCGAAACGTGGACGGAACTTGGCTAAATATGGGCGGGGAATAGCTAAAAACCGGATTGCTCCATTGATTATGACGTCAAATAATTGAGTGCCAAATACGATCACATTGTAGTTATCTGTTACACCATGAGGAATCGAAGCCAGTGTATGTGCCAAAGTTGCAATGCTCGAAGCAATGAATTTCGCAGTAAATTGGTTTATCACAACGGACCTTTCCTGTTTTAGCTATGCCCCGCCCATCTCTAGCTAAGCTCCACCCACACCTCGCTCGTGTTGGGATAGAACGATCTCGGAACTCCCTGACTATCAATTTCCAGAAAACTATATGGGTAAGCCATTGAATATTTTGCCTATGGCAGCAACTGCGCCCAGTCAAATTAGTTTCAAAATATTCAACCGCATGTTTACTAAATAGTAGAGACATACAATTCTTACAACGTGTCGGACTATTAAGAGTTAAAGACGGTCCATATCGAATCATTTATGACGTAATAATTATGACGTCATCCTACACGGCCGCTTAGCTGATTGTGATGCAATGATCCATTCCTAACCTATCTTGCTATGCAGGCGCAAACTGGTTTATATAACGCTTTAGCGATCGTCTGAATTTACACAATATTGTCTTCCAATCTGTATAATGCTCATAGTATCAGTGTATTTAATCTATGTTATCTACAGTCTGTGAAAATCAAAGCCTATTGTTATTACACTGTAAGCCTCGTGTAAATATATCATTGTGATTTTAAAGAAATAACTAAAATACATTGTGTTGAAATCCAGAAATATCGTTGTCATTTTTTTATAATGAGCTCCTCTATCCAGCTTCTGTTTATCGACATTTATTGGTTAGACCAGGGACATAAAATAGTATTTATATGTCTCTGGTTAGCCATGCCAAAGAGGAATTATGATCAGTTGAATTTTCCAAGTTTATCCATCCATCCTATGTCGTCATACTCAACTACGTGACGTGTATGATGATATCACAATCAATGACGCCATTATAACGTCATGAATGACGTGGATAAGTTCGTTACGAACGCATAGGTGAAGACGGACTATACGTTGTTGTACGAATTGTATGTCTTTACTATTTAATAAATATCCTGTTGAATATTTTGAAACTAATTTAACTGGGCGCTGGTGCTGCTGATGGAAAGGCAGCAACAGCACCCAATCACATTAGTTACAAAATATCATACATTGCAGCGCATACACGCGGTTACACATGAAAAGAATAGCGCATATAAACTGGCACGGAAGTAGATATATTTACGTAATCAGGTACTCACGTACGCACGTGCGGATAGTGTCAATTTGTTACGATATGCATATTGAAATATAAAGTAGCCACTGTCAGGTTATTTGTAAACGGTAACTCATGGCGTAAATCACCACGTCCAAGAGAATAACCAAATTTAAACTAATCTTGAGTATAAATGATCTTTAATGGAGGTATCCATGCAGTTTTAGCTATGCCCCGCCCATCTCTATATAAGCTCCACCCATGCTTTGCTCGTGTTGGAATCAATCGATCCCTGCACTCTCTGAATATCAATTTCCAGAAAACGATACAGGTAAACTGTTGAATATTTTGAAGCTAATCTGACTGGGTACTGTTGCTGCCTATGGTCATGTGCCGGGGCCTAGCTAGAAATATGTGATGCCTCGCTAGAAATGTGCGGTGTGGGGGATGGATTAGTAGAATTAGAAATGTGCAGCGCCTAGCTAGAAATGTGCGGTGCCCAGCTAGAAATGTGCGGTGCCTAGCTAGAGACGTGCGGGGCCCAGCTAGATACGTGCGGGACCCAGCTAAACATGTGCGGTGCCTCTAGCTATGCCTATTGCAGCATCAGCAGCAGCAACAGCAGCAGCAGCAGCAGCAGCAGCAGCGCCTAGTCAAATTAGTTTCAAATTATTCAACTACATCTTAATTAAATAGTACAGAAATACAATTCGTACAATCTGACGGGCTATTAAGCGTTTGCGACGGACTAAATCGAGTCATTCATGACGTGATTGATTGGGACGCCAGCCTACACGTCCCGTATATTTGAGTATGACGTCATATGATTGATGGATAAACTAGATACCACCATTGGCATTTGTCAGGTCGAGTGCTCTATGGAAATACGTCCACAGAGACCATGAATAAATCAAGCCAAAATCGAGACGGTCATTAGACCCAACACCATAAGGGGTTTACTTATTACGCTGGTGACAAGGAATTCGATCTCCCATGTCCTGATGACCACGCCGCTATTGTCTATTGGGTCCTATCTTATTACGTGTAAGAATAAGGGTCTTACAAGCAATGCCCTAATGTCCATTGTCACGATATTTGCTCATCTGAAATTCTCACGCATCGTATTATTAACTCGTTAACACGCATATCAGCTAAAACAGCTTCTGCAGTGTTCTTAATAAATGTCCATTTGCAGAGAAAAATAATACCATTTTTGGAAATTTACCACTGGAATGACTGGCTGGATAAACGATCCAATCATTCCAGAAGTGCATTCTAAAAAATTAGTCTCCTCTGGTTTGCAAATGGACATTTTTCTATGAGAAAATTTAAATTTCCCTGAACAAATTCGAGGGTTAAAGGGTTAAAGTTATCCTGAAGCTATAAGATTAGGAAATATTTGGAAAAATTCAGTGACAGTGGTCTTCAACAGAGCCGCCATTTTAGTTTGATATTTGTAGCCGCCATTATTTGAGATTCTATTGTTCTTGGTTTTGCGCCACGCTCAGTATAGAACCATGCACGTGACGCTTCTTTTACTGATAGTCATTGTACTATTGGCCTACACAAGGTGAGCAGCGAGAAGAATATATTCGCAAATAATGGCGGGTACAAATAATAAAACTAACATGGCGGCTCCGACGAAGACAATCGTCAGTGAATTATTTTAATGTGTCTTAATTTTCATCACAATATTAAGGGAGGGTTCTAAGTGACCATAGTGGCAACTATCAGTAGGTTACACCGCAATGCAGATGAAAATACGGTCAATACATTAACGCTTTCATGACGAAGCGGGCCAAGACCGGCCTCTACAGTGACCTTGAGGAATGCCAATTTGAAGGTCAAGAGAAGACAGCTTTTGAAAGTTTGCTACTGAAATGACAGTCATTCCAGTGGTAAACCTTCAACAACAGTCGTATATTGACCTGAAAATGGACATTTAATAAGCAAATATTTTGATATTCTTGGCCAGATTTAGGCATTACAGGGTTGCATGTTATTCTTGAACACATTGAGATTCACGCACAGTTCGCGATGCAAGACTGATAAAATAAATGTGTTTATCAGATTGTGAGATACCGTATGCAACTTACAAATCTCCCGTCAATTGCGAGTCATCTATAATAGTTCCTGCAAAAGGAAGATTGTATTACAGCCTGTGATATGGGAGAGGATGATGTTAAATTTAGAAATGGCGTTGCCGAAAAGCTGCGAGAGACCGAAACAGATATAACTGCAACATCGTTTTATGAAGTTGATGTCATGCAAAAATGGAAGCGGTTAAGATAAGCTCGTAATGAATACTCCGAGCTGTCACCCAGGCATCTGACGCCATATGGAAATACGTCACATGAATGTTGATGTTGCAATCAAAATAACGTATGTCTGTCACAGAAGTGGTAATGGCCATCACGATAGTGCCTGATCAATGCACACTATCTTTGGTGAATTTACAGCTGACTAAATATTCTATTGAAGATTTGGAACTAATTTGACTGGGAGTTGCCACATGTTGCAGATCGATTTGAATCACACGTTTAAAGTGGGCGGAGCTTAACTAGAAATGTGTAGGGCCTAGATAGAAATGTGCGGGATAAAGCTAACAAAATGCGTGATTCTGAGCTAGAAACATGCGGGTCATAGCTAGAAACATGCGGGTCATAGCTAGAAATGTGCGGGCTCTAGCTAGAAATATGCGGGCCCTAGCTAGAAATGTGTGGGTCTTAGCTAGAAATGTGAGGGGCCTAGCTAGAAATATGCGGGGCCTAGCTAAAATGAATCTCTCTATTCAGAAGTGATTATATTATTATATATTTCCCGTTGCCACTCTGATGTCAAAATGTAATTTTCAAATTAAACTAAAAGAGTAACTAGTGTTCATTTCAACAAATTTGCTGGAAGATGGTGCTGTCGTAGACAGCAACGTCGTTCACCAAAATTGTTAAAAATGTACACCAGTTCCTTTCCTATTGGCTCAGTAAAATATAGAGTATTGCTATTAGCGTGGTAAAGGTTAAAAATCTGTGATTAAAATCAGAAATTGCAAATCTTAATGTCAAAGAGCAAATTCTTATGCTGCAGATGATGCTTCGATAATGCCAGCGGGGAATTTGAACATGTCAATGGTGGACGTGTTGTAATTCTACATTCTGATCATCTGAACTACAGGGAAATATACCGTATCCTCAAGGACGAACGTTATGCATGCTAATCTCCATTCGATTGAAATAAAATGAGAAGGAATAAGTCATCTTAGATGAGATAGAGCAGAGATGCAATGAAAATCAAGGATCCCTGTGGAAATCGAATAAAAAGCCTTGATGCTTATGTTGACAATCCATTTGTCGCACCGTCGTCGTCATCGTCGTCGCCGTCGTCGTCAACCACGGGCGCCGTCGTCGCCGCCATCGGCGGTGGTGTTTGTGGTGGTGGTGGTCGTGCTGGTGCGAGCGGTACTGGTGCTGGTGGGTGATTTGAGTGTTTGTTGCTGGTGTTTTTGTGCATGTTTTAGTGCATTTATATATCGATTTAGCTCTGGTTGTTGTTGTTGTTGTTGTTGTTGTTGTTGTTGTTGTTGTTGTTGTTGTTTGCATTCGCTTTGTGTAGTTGATATACCATTAAGGACCATTTGTGTAATGTGATACGGAATTCGAACATTTACACTAGTTTAAATCAATTCGAATACGATTATAGATCTAGCAAGTCAACGTGTGATCTTACAGATGCAATGGTCGTCATGTGCAGATCTAGCGGAGCGATACGTAGTTGTATCCACCACTGGTCAGTGAGTAATGTGTCTTGAACCTCCTTGTATATCTCGCTGAATATCAGTGTTCCTTATCCTTATACAGTGACAATCTCCGGGTCAATGACAATCGCCGGATCAATGGCAATCTCCGGGTCAATGCCAATCTCCGGGCCAATGCCAATCTCCGGGTCAATGCCAATCCTCAAGTCAATGGCAATCTTCGGGTCAGTGGCGATCTCCTGATCAATGACAATCTCCTGGTCAATGCCAATCTCCTGGTCAATAACAAGATCCGTGTCAATGGCAATCTCCTGGTCAATGATAATCTCCGGGTCAATGACAATATCCGAGTCAAATAACAATCTCCTGGTCAATGACAATCTCCTGCTCAATAACAAGATCCGTGTCAATGGCAATCTCCTGGTCAATGACAATCTCCTGGTCAATGCCAATCTCCTGGTCAATAACAAGATCCGTGTCAATGGCACTCTCCTGATCAATGCCAATCTCCTGGTCAATGGCAATCTCCTGGTCAATAACAAGATCTGTGTCAATGGCAATCTCCTGGTCAATGCCAATCTCCTGGTCAATGGCAATCTCCTGGTCAATAACAAGATCTGTGTCAATGGCAATCTCCTGGTCAATGCCAATCTCCTGGTCAATGCCAATCTCCTGGTCAATAACAAGATCCGTGTCAATGGCAATCTCCTGGTCAATGACAATCTCCTGGTCAATGCCAATCTCCTGGTCAGTAACAAGATCCGTGTCAATGGCAATCTCCTGGTCAATGATAATCTCCTGGTCAATGGCAATCTCCTGGTCAATAACAAGATCCGTGTCAATGGCAACCTCCTGGTCAATGACAATCTCCTGGTCAATGCCAATCTCCTGGTCAATAACAAGATCTGTGTCAATGACAATCTCCTGGTCAATGATAATCTCCTGGTCAATGGCAATCTCCTGGTCAATGATAATCTCCGGGTCAATGACAATATCCGGGTCAAATAACAATCTCCTGGTCAATGACAATCTCCGGGCCAATGGCAAACTCCGGGTCAATGACAATCTCCGGGCCAATGATAATCTCTCCGTCAATTATTCCTAGAAAAGATAGACTAAATGACACATAACCTGGATAGCACCACATGTAGGCCTTTTCAAATTAGATGCTAAATTGAATACGATTACACGATTAATATTTTCATGATGTCTGCAACTCTTATTCAAATAAGGTACCATTTAACGCATTGAATCCTGAATTCCCAGGATCTCAATTTCAAGTTAGCTATATAAGTTGTTGAATATTTTGAACCAACTGCATATAGGCAGCAACAGCTCCCAGTCAAATTAGGTGCAATATAGTCAACATAATAGTTCCTGGATTGTAGGTGATTCTTCGTGTTTGTGTTAAGAATAATGGAGGCCGCAATCAATTACGTCACGAATGACGTAACTAAGTTCGTCACGACTGCTTAATTGATGAAGTACTAAGCATTATTGTACGAATTTCATGTCTTTACTATTCAATATTCATTCTGTTGAATATTTTGAAACTAATTTGACTGCACGCTGTGGCTGTCATGGGCAACAACAGCACCCAGTGAAATTAGTTTCAAAATATCCAACAGCTGACCTAGATAGTTTTCTGGAATTTGAGATTCAGAGAGTGCAGGGATTGATCGATCCTAACAAGGGCAAATAATGGGTGGAGCTTAGCTAGAGATGGGCGGGGCATAGCTAAAACTGGATTCCTCAATTAGATTACTATTGGAAGGTGTTCTGACATAGATGTGCGCATGCGCTTCATTTGCCCTGAGGAAGCACGTTTACGTGCCAAAACATATGTCAAACATCAATGAAGTTCTAATTATTACTTTGAATACTTTGAAATTATAATTCGTACTATAGGAAAACAACTATTGTAACCAACATACCGAAATAGTTTCTTGAACACCTAAATGACCCGGTACCAAGTCACTTAAATGTATGCGTCTGACAGCATTCACCGACAACATCCCTGCATGTAAGCAATGAGAGAATCACTCAGTAATGTATGGAGGTAAACAGGACGTCGCATAAAGAATTAAGGACGTCCCATGGAGACAGATGGTAAGGTAATATAGCCAACAAAGATTTAGATAATAATATAATAATACAGCATTTGTAAAGCGCCATGTGTCAATGTCAATTTTCAAAGGCGCTTGTGAAGAGATGTGTTTTTAATTTTTGTTTGAAATCATTAATTGATTGGATGGATTTGATGTGGACAGGTAGCTGGTTCCATAGTCTCGGAGCCACAACACTGAAGGCTCTGTCCCCACAGGAGCGTAAATTCGATCGCGGAATTTGGAGCAATAGCTTATCCACAGAACGAAGTCTGCGACATGGATCATATGTCAAGAGAAGTTCCTGCAAATAGTCGGGAGCGTTGTTGTTTAGACATTTCCAAGTCAAGAGCAGAATCTTGAACTCAATCCGTTTCCGGATGGGGAGCCAATGAAGATCTTTCAAAATTGGTGTTATGTGATGACGCTTTTCGACCTTGACTACCAGACGAGCCGCAGCATTTTGCACATATTGCAGTTTATCAAGGGATTTTTCGGTGATGCCATATAAGAGACTGTTTCCATTGTCCAATCGTGATGTGATAAACGCGTGAACAAGTGTCTCTGTGGTCTGATATGTCAGCACATTTCTGATGGAATTAATGTTACGCAAATGGTAAGTCGCAGATTTGCACACAGAGCTTACATGTGCATCCATATTCATAGCCTGGTCTAGATACACGCCCAAGTTCCTAGCGGATGTAGTTGCCGGGATCACGCTGTCAACTAACTGAACTTCCGTAGTGCCGATTTTGCTGCGTTGTTGATTTGTCGCTATGATAAGGAACTCAGTCTTGTCTGGATTGAGTTTTAGATGATAAACATTATAGAGTTGGATTAGATGCTAAATAAGTGACTAACCGGGAATAGCTCCGATACACTGCCGAACTTGGACTTGGGGTAGTGGGCAGAGGCTGAAGTATGGGTGGTCAGAACTTAGGTGGACGCCATAGGGATACAATATGGGAGACGAAAAACCTGGTGTACAATCGCCCCTCCCGCCACCCCATCCCCCTTTTCCTGCACCTATGCTTAAGTATACTTATCCTCGCAGGGTGGTGGCCCTAAAGTGTCCATGAAAAGACTAATATAACTACACATAAATGAATTACATACACGTATATTTATCCCCATAGCACCCCGTAGGTTCTGACCCAGCCCGCAGTTTAGCAACCTCCAGGTCACAGTACGTTCTTCATACAGGTGGCTAATCGATTGCCGAATTTGAAAAAGGTGTTAAGCAGATTTCACATTGTTCCCGAAGCTATCGTTAGATAGCGATATCGTTACACCCATTGCTTTAGTATGGTGTAACGATATCGGGTAACAGAGCGAGAGCTTCAGGAACATGGGTCCTTGTTGGTTCCATTTGCAGGCCGAGACGAGGCTATGACTGACTGGATAACGAAGCTGAAACACCATTTTAGCAAATATTCATTGTTTGATAACAGAGGTATCTGATCTGCCACTCAACTAGCTACTATCATAGACAAAATCCGTCACTTGTTTTCTTGTGTGCGAATTGTATGGCTTTGATGAATTTCCTATTTAATAAACATTCCTTGACATTTTTGAAACTAATTTGTCTGGGAGCCATTGCTGTCATAGGCAGCAACAGCACCACGTTAAATTAGTTTCAAAATATTAAACAGCTTACCTGTATGGTTACATTGATAATTCAGGAGTCTAAGTATATAAATAAATCCTAATACGCGTACAGTATGGGCGGGGCTTAGCTAGAAATGGGCGGGGCATAAATAGAAATCGATTCCTCAATTGCAGCTTATGTCTTTGATGAATTTACAATTTAATAAACATTTTGTTATTGGTTTAGGACTAATCTAAACAGCTCCCAGAGAAACTATTTTCAAAATATTCAAAGCTTACCTCTATAGTCACCAAGTAATTGAGATTCTGAGAATTCAGGTTTCAAAGTGTTAAATCGATTCAAGCACGAGTACAATGTGAGCGGGGCTTAGCTAGAAATGCTGGATGACGATGTCAAAACCCTGAAGGAATCCTGCAAAGACCCATTCTGCCGGAATTGACAATTTGTAGGAAGTCACATAAATGCAATGAGATTCATAATCGTATCGCTACATTTATATTAGAAATTAGGTCAAAGTATAGCACTTGAACTCGCTATGCACTATGACATACTTTCTATAAAGCATAACTCTAATAACAGAGCTTACTGGGCTGATACCGGGCCGATATCGGGCCGATACCGGGCCGATAAGAGGCCGATACGGAAAGTATCGTCTCGGTATTGGCCCTGCATCGGCCCAGTAAGCTGCATTATCAGGGAATAATACACATGCAATAGAACCTCCCATTTCTAGTTATGCCCTGCCCATTTCTAGCAAAGCTCCGTCCCACCTTTTATGCGTGCGGGACTCGATTTATATAGGCTACTTTGAATCCTGAATTCCCAAAATCTAATTTCAAGGTAACTATATAGGCAACCTGTTGAATATTTTGAAACTAATTTGACTTGGTACTTTTGCTGCATATGACAGAAACAGCTCCCAGTCAAATTAGTTTTAAAATATTCAATATTATGTTTATTAATTTAAATATTCGTCAAAGACAAAGGCTCAACGATTCGTTCGCTTGACGGAATTTTCAATGTTCAGTACGGAGCTAGATACGTTACTGTGTATTGTGACGTCATCCGACTTGTGACGTGATTTAACACAACCTGATATACTTGAGTAACAGATCGGATCCATCAGTTTTGAATTTCAATTCATTAGCCCCACGCTATATACACGTTTTGATCAAACATATTGACGTCTAGCATTAGCAGACTTATATTCGTATTTTAAATGAAAATAACAGGCTAATAATATTTGCATTCCATTCCTATATTTATTCTCCCTAATTTATTCTAGGTACTTAATACCAATATATAAACATATTAATCCGATTATAATGCGGCTTATCCCCTCCACACGTGACAATCCAACATATTAATTACATAAGGCGACTTAATGACATAACACCTGTAGCGACAACAGGTATGTTCCCGCGGTACTTATGACGATTTCCTGTCATCTGGCCAGAGTCTATATTGTAGCACATTCCCTCTAGACTACAGTTATTTGTCAATGTCAGGCCGTTCCTTAAACTTGCGTTTGGGGGGAACTACTAGAACGTGGTATTACGAACGATTGCTTCTAAAAAGGTCTCACATTTCAATTTTTTTGGAAATTTTTCAGAATTTGTACTCTTCCTACTCTTTATGGTTCTGCTCTACTTTACCTGAAAAGAAATGTTAAGGACGTAAAATGGAATGTAAGCCTATTACTAATTCTTAACTTAATTATAATTGCCCATTATTTTTTAACCTTCTAATCTTGAGGTACCTGTACTAGTCTACTAAATTCATTAAACAGATACATAGTTTGTTTAATATTTTGAAAATTATTATGCCATTTATGTAAAGTAACCATCTGCTTTTAAAAAAAATGTTTTATTGTATCATGTGAACAAAAGGATTGGGTACAAAGTTGAAAAAACTTACTGTCTAGTTACCGATAAGTACCACCTGCTCAGAGGCGCCACTCTTAACCACTCCATAAAGCTAACCATCGGCCTAGCGCGCTGTAAAGGCATTTGTTGGTCTGTCGTAAAACCTGTTCTATGCGACCACCTTATCGGATGGTTGACCACGAACACCATATCTAATAGCAAGTCACTTGTATTAACCATATGTACCCCGAAGTCCAATGCTAGAAATATTAAGACAATCATACACGTTAGCTGTTGAATATTTTGAAACTAATTTGACGGGATCTGTTGCTGCCATAGGCAGCAACAGCTCCCAGTCAAATTGGTTTCAAAATATTATTGTTGTCATAGTCAGCGGGAACTTAAGTCAATTTACATTTAAAATATCCAATAGCAGGATTTCTTACTTTAGGCAATTTTTTTCGAATTTAGTAGTTCGGATTCTAAATGCATGGTTAAGATAGAATGTTTATTAGGTGGCTATAGATGGCAGGTTTTACGACTGACCAACAAACGTCTTTATGGCGCACTAGGCCCCAGATTCTCTGTACCGGTATGTACCAAATTCTCCTGGCAGGTTCTATTGTGTTTGTACGTAGTTTATATTTATATTGGGAATGAAATCTTTGTAACAATATTTATTACATGAACTACCTTTTGGACACCTAGATGATATGCGAAACAGGTGTTTTGGATTAAACTATTTATATAGGATGTTGTAGCTTGATCCAAATATGTGTTTCGAAGAAATGTTAAAGCGATTTAAATATTGTACCATTTAGGATTAAGTACATTAGTCTTTGCCAAGCTTTAACACCTTGATCCGCATCACCTGGACTTGATTAACCCTCTAAATCCGGGAGTCCAAAACACCAAAAATCTTCTACGATTTAATAATTATTCTGTGGAGTACTTTAAGACTAATTTGACTAGGAACTGTTGCTGCCCAGGCCCGCAAGATGGGTTTCTAAAAGAGGGGTTCCCGAGGGGAGTATGAGATGAGGGAGGGAAGGTCCACCACCATAAGATAATTTTGTCATTTCTGACAGTAAAATGGTGCATTACCCCCAATCTAGACATAAAAATCAACTAAATAGATAATTATCAACATTGCTCTTTTCCGTTGTAGTGAGAGGTTCCCTTAGAACACAGATATTTAAACGAAAAATTGAAAAATTTTAGAAGGTTAGTTCGAACTCACCCCCAACCCCCGCTCCCCTCCCACTTAAAAATACTCAACTACGTACCTGTAAATTTGCCTTGGAATTGAGATTCTGGGAATTCGGTCTTCAAATGGTTAAGCAAAATTGTGAGCCAAAGCCTGAAAAATATCAGCCCAGTTACTTTTAAAAGGTACCACGTTTAAATGCCCACATTCATACCAGAATGATTGAAAATAGAATTGGTAAAATTGTATACATTTAGATGCTTATATTGTTTACCTCGGTGTAATTAAACGAAATAAATCTTAGCCTGTGATGATTTCATTCCGTATATATTTTAAAAAAAATTTAAATTGTCAAATTGAATTACATAGAAATGAGTGGATCAAAGCTAAAAATGGACCCCGCTATGTGTCTCCTAAATATAATACAGAGCAAGGGAGCGTGCATGTTTTGAATATAGGCAAGTAATCTCTAGTGGGTTGACACATCTTTTAATATTCCTCATACTGAATTGCAAAACCCCTGACATACTAACAAAGCGGATCCTTCCTGTATTTTATGTGCAGAATCAACACGTAGGCCGTGTTCTCACTAGAGAGTTAATCAGGAATAATGCCATACTTCAGTACTTCAGTATGGTGTTATTCCGGATTAAGTCTCTAGTGAGAACACGGTCTTAGCCAGTGCAATGATGATGATGATGATGATGATGATGATGATGATGAAAATGACTCACTCATGCAATGTTCTATATTAATTTTTGCATCCCATATGTCACGATGTGACCTGTGAGCAAGAAATAAAAAAAAATTGAAATAAAAAATTTGTAGCAATAGACCACCCGGCTTTAGTGTCAATGTTCACGGTTTTCCCTACTGTTAACACATGTCGGTCCTGCCAAGGGGTTTTGCTTTTAGACCAGCTGATTTAAAGAACCAATGATTTTTGGAAGAAAATGCTAGTGATCGCACCAGCATATCTATAATCAATAAAAGCTAGAAATAAAATCAAATAACATAATTCACATGAAATACGAAACTATGGAAATCTAACTCGACCTTTTGACACCATTTCGAATTTAATGCTTTTAATCTGACAAGGTAAGTAAACGGATGGCGCATTATTTGCCCTTGTAACTATATACATACGAGAAATATAAAATACTTTTCGGTATAGGATAAATCAATTTGAATATATTAAAATTACTTGTACAAGAATCATGTACTGCTATATACTACAGGGACAGCGTTTTATGAATTTTATTTCAAAATAGCGTCTTTGCATTGTAGGCTTGTAATTGAGACATTCGGATTTCAGGGAGGAATCGGTTAAATGCACAGTTATGCGATTAAATGGTCTTGTTTAATTGCAGATCGTTCGACAGGAGATAGCCTACTCATGTTGATGTTTCTATTCTAGTATGTAAATAGATACGTCACGCACGCACCCGAATGATTTTACTTTACGACAGTTAGCTAATTGCCAACGATTCAAGTTAACCAAAGTAGGCCTACATATTCCCACAATTTTCACACTATCTTTTATCTCCACGTTTTTCCAAGACGAGTAGAGATTATGTTATCCTTCCCATCCGTCTGTCCGTCTGTCGGTCTGTCTGTAGGTATGCGCGGTAGTTGATTGGAATGTTACTCTTCCGAAACCATTCGACGGAATTCGTCCGGGTTTGGAATGCGCGTTACCCAAAAGATTGTAAAGAGGACATGTACATTTGGATCTAGACCCTGAGGGGCGATGGGGCGGGTGGGGTTCAAAAGGGCAAAGTGGTGAACGACCGGAACTGAGATGTTGCGCCATTGACCATCCAATCTAGTTTGCAGAACATTGTTTAACACTCATAGGAGCCAAAAAGGCTTCAGCAGGGGTCTTGAGAAATGTCCATTTGCAGACCAGGAGATGACCATTTAAAAAAAATTTACCACTGGAATGACTGGCTCGGTTATCGAGCCAGTCGTTCCAGTGGTAAATTTTCAAAAATAGTCTTCCTTTGGCCTACAAATGGACATTCACTGAGCAAGTCTCTTGATTTTCTTGACCAATCTTGACCTTTATTATTTTAACCTTCAAATTTGTTCAAGAAAACTTAAATTTTCTCACAAAAAATGTCCATTTGCAGACCAAAGAAGACAATCTTTTGAAGATTTACCACTGGAATTACTGGCTCGATAGCCGAGCCAGTCATTCCAGTGATAAAATTTTCAAAAACGGTCTTCTCTTGGTCTGCAAATGGACATTTCTCAAGACCACTGCTGAAGCCGTTTTTGGCTGCTATGAGTGTTAAACAATGTTACGCAAACTAGATTGGATGGTCAATGCTCAGTTCCAGCATTCACCGCTTTGACCTTTTGACCCCCCACCCGCCCCACCGCCCCTCAGGGGCTAGAGCCAAATGTACGTGTCCTCTTTACGATCTTTTGGGTAACGCACATTCCAAATCTGGACGAATTCCGTCAAATGGTTTCGGAAGAGTAACATTCCAATCAATTACCGCGCATACTTACAGACAGACCGACAGACGGACGGACGGACGGGAAGGATAACATAATCTCTACTTCTCTTGGAAAAACGTGGAGATATTGGCAGATATGATGAGTATTAATGGGCTAATGTTACACATTTTCCTCTCCTCGTGCTGCCTGGTGAGAATAGAAATCTTCGAGGAACATAGTTCCCCATTACTGACTTTCCAAAAGTTTTTCATAATCCTCAACCGTGTGATGGCCTGGGATATTTACATTGGTAAAATTGAAGGCACTTAATTAGGTTCTACCTTACATTAACAATAGACTGTATACGTTCATGTCTAAGCGAGCCGGCTTGTTACATTCGATAACGATCAAAGTGGCTTCTCAAATATATATCATATATCCAAATGGCACCTTCACAAATCTGGATATAGGAGAGAAAGAATTGACAGAGACGAAAACTTAGTAATTGTATATAGAACGTAAAATTACAAGGTAGATTGCAATCACTCATCTTCCACGGGGACTACATCGCTTTGAGTCAAGCATCAAATATCAACGCCGACGGCCAGTAAATACTGAACACAAAAATATATAATTTTCTAGACAACTTACCCGCGGCATTGTCTAAAAAAAATTTGTAATTACTAAGAAATATTCTTTGCGCGAGTTTCGTCTTTAATCTTCTGACCAGTTAACTTTGATTAAAAGCTGGAGGTGTTATTTCGTACGCTTAATGTGGTTCGCCATCTCACGAGACACATATTTTATTGCAGTCAATTAAGCGTGATTTAATTTACACTTACAAGATAAATACCTGATATTATGTTAGATGAAGTTTCGTATCGCCACCTTTTATACGAAAACCATAATTAGAGATAATTTCATATTAACCGTTGAATTGTGGAATAAGCAGCTTGTATAATTCAATTCGTCCTGTGTCCTGACTGGTGTTGATTTTTTGCAACCAGTTTTTGCAACCAATTTTGATATAAGATGTAGCAGCAACAGCTTAAGTCAAAATCGTTTACAAAATAAACATCACTGTACCTCGCAAATGCACATTTGAAATTTTAAAACGAATTTAAATACACCAGTCTATCTGACTGATGCAAGGGATCATGTAATAACTTCAACGGGTAATAACTCTTGATAGCCACCAACAACTTTCAGTCAAATTGTTTTCAAAATATTCAGCAGATGAAGGTTTAAACACCCATGGAGATTGTAGACTGCAGAAATTCAGCGCACAGTTAGTTAAGGGAGAATGGGTACACAACACTTGAGCGTGGGCACGGTCCCGTAGGTATAACACCGAGATCTCGGGTAATCGATACCATAAACGCAGAGCTACGAAAATTAATACGACACTGATAAATTTCACATACGGGTATCGAATTTCTTGCGTTAGAATTAGGGACAGATCGTAAAGTACGTACCCAGCTAACTATAAGATGAACGCGTGGTTGGTTAATTTGAACTATCATCGAAAGAACCGTTATACGTGACTAAATTGCATTGAATTAAGCGGGTATTTAGTTGCGGTGGAATTAGTCGCATTGTGTGTCTGTCTGTCGGTCTGACAATTTTGTTGACATTTTTAGCAGAGCTATCGATGTCGTAACTGCAACGCGTAATTAGTAGGCATGCAACAAGTAGTAGGTTTTATAAGCCTGCCTGCCTGCCTGCCTGCCTGCCTGCCTGCCCGTCCGCCTGCCTGCTTGTTTGCCTGCCTGCCCGCCCGCCCGCCTGCCTGCCTGCCTGCCTGCCTGCCTGCCAGGCAACATGCACGCCTGCATGCCTGCCTGCCTGTTGGTAGTTCGGTCAAGTTTGTTTACATTTTTTACAAATACCCATAGGTCACAAATACAGTCTTTGTCAAACTCACTATCACTACAATGAGGTAAGGGGACGAGGCGGAGGACGGGAAGGAGGAAGAGCAGGAGGAAGAGGAGGACGACAACGACGGCAAATAGCAACTCACTACTCATTCAGATAAAGAAAGGTAATTCTTGAACGGCTTAATACTTTGAAAGTAATGAGTCATCTCCCTTGACTCAGTCTAACGAAATGCATTTGGTTGTGCTATGCTATGTTAATTGCTATGTAAGTTAATTGGAGTTGTTGCTACCTTAGGAAAAATATTCAACATACTATTTCTTAGAACGCTTAGAACTTATAATTCTCGGAATTGTATCAATAGGAATATTGCCTATACGACAATAAGGTAAGAAAGCTCGTGTTGGAATTAATATATGTTTAATTATGCACTCGGTATTGTCAAGTGGTACAAATCCGACACGCATACTCCTACACTAGGGAGAACTTTAATAAAACTCAGCCAAATTCATTAATATTTGAGGACGAGTAAGAGTCTGACAACAAGGGTGATTATAGACACTGCAATTTAGACACACCAGGGAAGACAAACCATCAAATTTGACTACACGTTAAAAGGAGGCAGGCCTAAGTTGTGTTTCATCAGTAAAGTACTTGGGCGTCAACATCACAAATGACTTAATCTGGAACAAACACATCACTGAGATCTGCATCAAAACCTACAGAACCTTAGGTCTAATGCGGAGAAATTTATCATTCTGTTCACAAGAAATCAGTGTTCAAGCATACATGAGACTAATTAGATAAGTTTTGGAATATGCAAGTACAGTTTTGGATCTTATCACATAACTCTTCATGGCAAACTAGAAAATATGCAAAAACGTACAGCTTCAGATACCTGATGCTATTATATCCTCTGTATAGTCGTATTGTAAAGCTTAAGATACCTGATGCTATTATATCCTCTGTATAGTCGTATTGTAAAGCTTAAGATACCTGATGCTATTGTATTCTCTGTATAGTCGAATTGTAAAGCTTAAGATACCTGATGCTATTATATCCTCAGTATAGTCGTATTGTAAAGCTTAAGATACCTGATGCTATTGTATTCTCTGTATGGTCGTATTGTAAAGCTTAAGATACCTGATGCTATTATATCCACTGTATAGTCGTATTGTAAAGCTTAAGATACCTGATGCTATTATATCCACTGTATAGTCGTATTGTAAAGCTTAAGATACCTGATGCTATTGTATTCTCTGTATAGTCGTATTGTAAAGCTTAAGATACCTGATGCTGTTATATCCTCTGTATAGTCGTATTGTAAAGGTTAAGATACCTGATGCTATTATATCCTCTGTATAGTCGTATTGCAAAGCTTAAGATACCTGATGCTATTATATCCTCTGTATAGTCGTATTGTAAAGCTTAAGATACCTGATGCTATTATATCCTCTGTATAGTCGTATTGTAAAGCTTAAGATACCTGATGCTATTATATCCTCTGTATAGTCGTATTGTAAAGCTTAAGATACCTGATGCTATTATATCCTCTGTATAGTCGTATTGTAAAGCTTAAGATACCTGATGCTATTATATCCTCTGTATAGTCGTATTGCAAAGCTTAAGATACCTGATGCTGTTATATCCTCTGTATAGTCGCATTGTAAAGCTTAAGATACCTGATGCTATTATATCCTCTGTATAGTCGTATTGTAAAGCTTAAGATACCTGATGCTATTATATCCTCTGTATAGTCGTATTGTAAAGCTTAAGATACCTGATGCTATTGTATCCTCTGTATAGTCGTATTGTAAAGCTTAAGATACCTGATGCTATTATATTCTCTGTATAGTCGTATCGTAAAGCTTAAGATACCTGATGCTATTATATCCTCTGTATAGTCGTATTGTAAAGCTTAAGATACCTGATGCTATTATATCCTCTGTATAGTCGTATTGCAAAGCTTAATATACCTGATGCTGTTATATCCTCTGCATAGTCGTATTGTAAAGCTTAAGATACCTGATGCTATTATATCCTCTGTATAGTCGTATTGTAAAGCTTAAGATACCTGATGCTATTATATTCTCTGTATAGTCGTATTGCAAAGCTTAAGATACCTGATGCTGTTATATCCTCAGCATAGTCGTATTGCAAAGCTTAAGATACCTGATGCTATTATATCCTCTGTATAGTCGTATTGTAAAGCTTAAGATACCTGATGCTATTATATCCTCTGTATAGTCGCATTGTAAAGCTTAAGATACCTGATGCTATTATATCCTCTGTATAGTCGTATTGCAAAGCTTAAGATACCTGATGCTGTTATATCCTCAGCATAGTCGTATTGTAAAGCTTAAGATACCTGATGCTATTATATCCTCTGTATAGTCGCATTGTAAAGCTTAAGATACCTGATGCTATTATATCCTCTGTATAGTCGTATTGTAAAGCTTAAGATACCTGATGCTATTGTATCCTCTGTATAGTCGTATTGTAAAGCTTAAGATACCTGATGCTATTGTATCCTCTGTATAGTCGTATTGTAAAGCTTAAGATACCTGATGCTGTTATATCCTCAGCATAGTCGTATTGTAAAGCTTAAGATACCTGATGCTATTATATCCTCTGTATAGTCGCATTGTAAAGCTTAAGATACCTGATGCTATTATATCCTCTGTATAGTCGTATTGTAAAGCTTAAGATACCTGATGCTATTATATCCTCTGTATAGTCGTATTGTAAAGCTTAAGATACCTGATGCTATTATATCCACTGTATAGTCGTATTGTAAAGCTTAAGATACCTGATGCTATTATATCCACTGTATAGTCGTATTGTAAAGCTTAAGATACCTGATGCTATTGTATTCTCTGTATAGTCGTATTGTAAAGCTTAAGATACCTGATGCTGTTATATCCTCTGTATAGTCGTATTGTAAAGCTTAAGATACCTGATGCTATTATATCCTCTGCATAGTCGTATTGCAAAGCTTAAGATACCTGATGCTGTTATATCCTCAGCATAGTCGTATTGCAAAGCTTAAGATACCTGATGCTATTATATCCTCTGTATAGTCGTATTGTAAAGCTTAAGATACCTGATGCTATTATATCCTCTGTATAGTCGCATTGTAAAGCTTAAGATACCTGATGCTATTATATCCTCTGTATAGTCGTATTGCAAAGCTTAAGATACCTGATGCTGTTATATCCTCAGCATAGTCGTATTGTAAAGCTTAAGATACCTGATGCTATTATATCCTCTGTATAGTCGCATTGTAAAGCTTAAGATACCTGATGCTGTTATATCCTCTGTATAGTCGTATTGTAAAGCTTAAGATACCTGATGCTACTATATCCTCTGTATAGTCGTATTGTAAAGCTTAAGATACCTGATGCTATTATATCCTCTGTATAGTCGCATTGTAAAGCTTAAGATACCTGATGCTGTTATATCCTCTGTATAGTCGCATTGTAAAGCTTAAGATACCTGATGCTAGTATATCCTCTGTATAGTCGCATTGTAAAGCTTAAGATACCTGATGCTATTATATCCTCTGTATAGTCGCATTGTAAAGCTTAAGATACCTGATGCTATTATATCCACTGTATAGTCGTATTGTAAAGCTTAAGATACCTGATGCTATTATATCCACTGTATAGTCGTATTGTAAAGCTTAAGATACCTGATGCTATTATATCCTCTGTATAGTCGTATTGTAAAGCTTAAGATACCTGATGCTATTGTATCCTCTGTATAGTCGTATTGTAAAGCTTAAGATACCTGATGCTATTATATCCTCTGTATAGTCGTATTGTAAAGCTTAAGATACCTGATGCTATTATATCCACTGTATAGTCGTATTGTAAAACTTAAGATACCTGATGCTATTATATCCTATGTATAGTCGTATTGTAAAGATTTGTTTGGTTGGTTCTTTTTCTTGTGTACCTGTTTTGCAGTATCCTTATGTCTGGATTGAGCAATAAATACTTACTTACATCATGCTTAAGATAACATTAATCAGTCTACAGACGCCAATTCGAAAAAACAAAAAACATGCACAACAGCCACTTCAACCAAATTTAAACTAGAACCGATGTCTTTAAATTACACCTTATTCCCAGTATGATACATCGTCCTATCGCGCGGTCCCGCCCTCCGACTAACGCTCTGGTACCTCGAACGGCGAAGCGATGTGAGTGGGCGTATGTTACTAAGATGGGTATGCTAAGGGAATGGAATAAACTCAACACATCCTACGAATAAATTTACAGAATTAATCAGAGAGAAACAACAGATCTAACTTATAATGTATTTTTGGATGTTTCACTGTAACTAATCAAGGCCAAGCTAAAGATCACATAGCAAAGTAATCTCTATCAGGCCTACATATTGTATTCCAATTTTAGAAAGAAGCGTGATTTCGCACATCTAAAAAGCCGTCAAAACAATAATAATGTAAACTTATAAAAAATAGAAATCACGTGTTCGAGATACTTCCGAGTTCGTTCACACGCCATTAACATATGATCCAGCGCAGAAAAAACTTGTTTCCGAAGCAAAATAAAACGTACTCTTGAATATTTTGAACATGGATTGGAAGATATTGTAAGGCGGCAATGTCTTCCAATCCAACTATGTTCAAAATATTCAACGGAACATTTCTTACTAACCAACATGTTTCTGTTTTTGTTTTGGAAACATTTTAACTTATTTCTGAGATGTTGTGTTATACTCGTATAAGAGATCGCTTAGTGCGCGACACTTCGTGGCTGAGGCTAAAAAATATCGAAATCATCAGTTCAAGAAAGGTAACTCTTGAGAGCGTTAATACTCAATATAAAGAGTAATATCCCTTACAGGGATCCATTTCTAGCTAAGCAGTAGTTGATAACAGGGCGTTTTAGTACAGAACGTGGTGGGAGCTGCCGATCCACGATCCGCGGCTACAGGAGCAAAGGTGGGTTGTCAAAACAGGTTAGAACAGAGGCTACGGGAGGCCGACTGTTGTTAGACTGTTTTAGTCAGTGGGAGCTGCTGATCGGCGATCGGCGGCTACAGGAGGGAGGTGGGTTGTCAGAACAGAGGCGACATATATATATATATATATATATATATATATATATATATATATATATATATATATATATATATATATATATATATTGGCTGCAATGTGTTTTACAATGTAGAACCCACCACAAACCCCCTGGTGGGCCCCCATCCATTGTTCAGACCATGTTTTAGAACAGAACAGACATGAAGTCATGGAGAGGTCATCATTACTCCATCAAGATATCAAGATGTTCAGTGTACACCCGAAGGAACAGCTCATTCCGCATCATGGCTGGGATCATGTGTGTGTTCTCGAGGAGGGAGAAGAGTGGCACCATGACAGGCATTTCTACGTCTGGCTCTAAGTTGAGTTCTGTGAAACCTTCATTACAACCGATGGCATTGTACCCTTTCCCATTCATGTGATAGGAAGGTCCACGAGCTAGAGGAGCCAGGACCCAGTACTCATCGTTCAAATAGGTGGTGTCCAGGGTGTTGTTGTTCTGCACAATCTCCCACCTGCTCACCATCTGCAGGAGCTCTACATCCTTCTCCGCAGTGCTCTCGAGCTGAAACGTGAGCACCATACTCCTAATCTCATGGATCTGTCCCGAGAGGGTGAAGTTGATGTACTTCCCGCACCAGAGAGTGGGTTCATGGATAGTAGATCGAATGACTGCCAAGCAGTCCCTTCGAGGATCGGTGTGGTGCGAGGTCGTGGGCTCAACTGCTCCATCAGGTTGCCGCACATACTGCTGCATTGTTTAAACGTCTAGCTATATACAGGTTTAAATGGTGATGTTTGGTGAAGTTCTCCAGCAGATCATCTTTGGTGGGCAGAAACCAGTTGGTGGCTACACCGCCTCCAAGAAAAAACCAGTGCAACCCTCCAAATAGAAACCAGTACAACTGCCAATTGACAGGGTCCAATGACTACTTCGTGATGTCAACATTATCCATGAGCAAGCCAAGGTTCCACCTCTATCTGATGCGGAGATACTGAGTGCCATAGAGGAGACCACACCGGCCCATAGTGTGAAGGAATGATTGACTCAGCTGCTCTACCGGAAGTTTGACAGTGCCCAGGTCAGGTCACTCAACCTGCCCTTCAAATCGACCAAGAGCCCTGTAATTCTAGCCCTTCAGAAGGCTAGGGTTGATCCCAAAGATCTCCTAATGGTCGGGAAGTGGGCTGGCATATTCGACGTCCACACTGATAATGAACACCGGATGCTGGATGGACTACATGCAGGAGACACAAATTACTTCCGAGAGGATATCAGTATAGCTGTGACTGAGGGCCATGGGGCTGGGCATGTCACTGGTCACACTGAAGGTAGAGAGGAGGGGTTGGCCACTGGCCATAAGGAGGCCGTTGAGCACATCTTCAATGAAAGAGGGCGGAAGCCATTAGAGAGTAATCTGGAGGAATTTCTAAAGTTCCCTGCCGAGAACTATTAGGACTACCTCATCAAAGCTATTCTCAAGGCAAATGCTAGGAAAGCATGGCCGATGTGGGTCTTCCATGAGAAGTTTCAGAAGAAGAGAGTGATCCTCAGTGGATGGATTTTCAGAAACATCCTCAAGCTTCTGATGAAGTTCCTCAAGCTTGTACCCTTTCCCATTCATGTGATAGGAAGGTCCACGAGCTAGAGGAGCCAGGACCCAGTACTCATCGTTCAAATAGGTGGTGTCCAGGGTGTTGTTGTTCTGCACAATCTCCCACCTGCTCACCATCTGCAGGAGCACCACTTTCCTCTAGCTTCTGATGAAGTTCCTCAAGCTTCTGATGAAGTTCCTCAAGAAGCTCATGAAGTAAGCTCAAGAAGTTCCTCAAGAAGCTCATGAAGTTCCTCTAGAAGCTTATGAAGATCATCATCAACTTTATCATCTCATCAACTTCATCATCAACTTCATCATCAACTTCATCATCTTCATCAACTTCATTATCAACTTCATCATCAACTTCATCATCATCATCATCATCATCATCATCATCAATCATCATCAATCAGTCATCTTCAATCATTATCAATCATTATCAATCATTATCATATCATCATCAATCATCTTCAGCAATCATCATCAATCATCATCATATCATCATCAATCATCATCATCATATCATCATCAATCATCATCAAGTTGTCCAGCATGCTCTACTATCTGGCAATACTTTTACTCTCAATAACATTTACTAATAACACATAGCGAGATTTGAACCAGCGATTTTAAGTGTAATTCGACATATAATACAACACATTAGCTATCTGGGCTATGTATGCATTAATAAAAAATGACCTAGATTTAGCTGATAACCTGTTATGCGTTGTCTATGATATGAATATTCTAAGGAAAAAATCTGTACACATATCGGCTAGGTCTATATCTTTGTAACAGTATTGTCGTATGTAGGTGTTTTATGATGATAGAATTAATTTGGTAAGAACTGTAGTGTGTGTAATTTTTATGTGATTGGGAGTAATATTTCACTAATAATACATAGCGAGATTTGAAGCGACGATATTTTAAAGTGTAATTCGACATATAAACAAAATAACGCCTTAGCTATCTCGGCTATGCATACATTATTCACGAATTCGTACTGGTTTCACAGAGCAGAGGAAATATATCCCTACAGATTGCCATCAGTAATGCCAGCATACATATATACGTATAGACATATTATAGACTGTTGTCAATAATTTCAAAATGTAGTTATCAGTGCATTATCAGTCCAATTGATTTGTTTGCTATTATTGCACAACAATTCATAAAAGATAAATGCCATTATTTGTAGACTAGTTATCGGTTCACCGTTGGCTCAATTCATAACAGCGCTGAATTATAGTAAGAAACCATGGTTCAACTCTCTCAAAAGACCTCAGCTAGATGGTACCCAGTTCGAAACAAATTCACAGTGGATGCACTGGTGTAGGGGTGCAATGACAGAAATAGGAGCAATGAGGGAACCCCACAGTGCAGGGTCAAGGCAGAAGCCCACATAACCACACCCCACCACCCCCACACCACCCCCAGAAAAGAGAGGAGAGAGAGAGAGAGAGAGAGAGAGAGGCCGACCAGCAATAATGTGCGGCTTTCCCGGACAGGTGTGGTCCGGGAGTTTTATAGTTTTTTGTTTGCTACCTATATCTTGACAGACAAATTAGATAGCTGACAGTAAGCGCTTGGCTGATAAAATAATAAATCGCAAAAAAACTGAGTAGTTATAAAATGAGTGTTTTAGAACAGAATACGGTGGGAGCCACCACCGGGTGTGATAACCGAGCCAGTCATTCCACTGGTAAATTTTCAAAAATAGTCTTCTCTTGGTCTGCAAATGGACATTTGGAATGAATAAATTTTTTGAATAAATTTAAGTGTGAAGAAGAGGTCATGTACCCTCTCACAATCTTCCCCGGGGATGGGCTGAACGAATTTACCTCCGTGGCAAGGAGTTAGTAAAGTCAGCTATATCATACGCTTTTCTTTTAGGAGGATATTCAATGATGTCTACCAGCTTTTTCATTGGTAAACTGATTCCCATACTTGAAAGTACAACTGTAAAACCTTCACTAATCCCATCATGTATCGACCCGGACATGCAGACTAGATGTAAATTCTCATCAGTCACAGATATCTCCTCGTTATTGTTGGATTTATCATAGTATTTACACATAGGCTTTCCAGCTTCATCGAATTTATCATATACGCGAACCATAGGTTTAGCTAGCAATGCCCCACCATTCATGAATGCTTTATCTGAGATTTGATCCTGAGTCATGATGACTACTCTCAAGTTAGGTGTTGTAATTGATGTGTTGATGATTACAATACGTTTTTCATGGATCATCCGATGGACCTCATCAGAGAAAGCTTTGTTTATATAGTTAAACAATGTGTATAGATTACTGGTTTTCTCATCAGGCTTAGCAACCCCATTCATACTCTAAGGTTGGATATTTCTGAACTTGAAGTTGAGGAGAGGAATTCCGACCATGGGATGCTGTTAAATGGCCTACATGCTTATCTCCCTCAAAACGGTAACATAATGGATAACGATGCCCATCTATCATGATAAAGACACTCGCATACTTAAGGTTATGTTTCCCGGCTCGAATATGGGCCCAGTCGATTTGTAAAACATGAAGACCTGATTGTTCAGCTTTTTGAAAAGTGGAAATAATATCTTAAACCCAGAGGATAGACTTATTGTGGCTATGTTGTTTCATAAAACGTTTCATAAGATGTCTCATAAAAGAGCTCATAAAATATATTGCAAGATATACGTAGCACGCCATTTCTCTAATACAGAATTATAAATGTTCATGTGCCCTACCACCAGGTGATGCACTACTAGAGAAACGAACTGTATAGGTAATCAAGCTAACTAAATCTGAAACTCAATCATGGGGTACCCCGAAGAGCTATGGAGTTACATGCATGGTGTAGGCTGTGCGGCACGGATGTAAAAAAGTGGCAAGATCATTGCATGACCTGGGCGACTATCAATGGCAATAGTAGTAGACGAGTTACTCGCCTGAAAAATCATCACCAGGTGCTGAGTTAGGGGTTAGATGCTATCCACTGACAGCAATGGCAATGACAGAACTAAGACAGTATTTAGATCATCTGCTAACGATCCACAGTATCAATATGGATGATCGAACGACGATATATATATATATATATAAATGTGTTGCCATATTTTTTATTTTAGAGTAAGTTCATCTCAATGAGGCAGTCGAAGCGCATCCTGCGCGGTTGTGTCTCTAGTCTCTACATTGTAATACACCTCATCTGTGGGTTTATTGTGCAGGTGTTCTCTGCTTTTGGCTTTCTGTATGGGTGCAGGCGTGTCTCTGCTTTGGGTTTCCTGTATGGCGATGGAATGGGTGGCTTGCTAGCATGGAGTGCGGGGGGCGTGGTGGGTCCTACGTTGTAATACACCTCCTCATATGTGAACTTATTGTGATTATATGTATCCATGGTTTGGAATCTTATGAGTAAACCTGTACTAATAGTGGATTTGTAGTGGAAGTTTTGTACTTGTCTAGCATGAATAAACTTATGATGTTGTAGGTCTAAATCGAAGTTTTGTACTTGCCTGGCGTGGTCTGAGCTCGGCAAATGCCTGATGGGGCCCACCGTGTGTGGGTGGGGTGGCGGTGGGGTGGACCCTACGTTATAAAACACATCGCAGCCAATATATATATATATATATATATATATATATATATATATATATATATATATATATATATATATATATATATATATATATATATGTGTCGCCTCTGTTCTGACAACCCACCTCCCTCTTATAGCCGCCGATTGGCGATCCGTGGCTACCACCGATTAAAACAGTCTACAGCAGTCGGCCTCCTGTAGCCGCCTCTGTTCTGACCTGTTTTGACAACCCACCTTCCCTCCTGTAGCTGCGGATCGTAGATCAGCAGCTCCCACTGCGTCGCAAGCTTTACTATTTGCAAGCTCTGTTGATCGCAAGATCTATTATTTGCAAGCTCTATTATTCGTCAGCTCTATTATTCGCAAGCTCTATTAATCACAAATTTGTAAGCTCTATTAATCGCAAGTTCTATTATTCCCAAATTCGCAAGCTCTATTATTAGCAAGATCTATTATTCGCAAGCTCTATTATTCGCAAGCTCTGTTATTCACAAGCTCTATTAATCAAAATCTCTATTATTCACAAGCTCTATTATTCGCAAGCTCTATTATTCGCAAGCTCTATTATTAGCTAGCTCTATTATTAGCTAGCTCTATTATTCACAAGCTCTATTAATCAAAATCCCTATTATTCACAAGCTCTATTATTCACAAGCTCTATTATTCACAAGCTCTATTATTAGCTAGCTCTATTATTCGCAAGCTCTATTATTCACAAGCTCTATTATTAGCTAGCTCTATTATTTGCAAGCTCTATTATTTGCAAGCTCTATTATTTGCAAGCTCTATTATTTGCAAGCTCTATTATTTGCAAGCTCTATTATTTGCAAGCTCTATTATTTGCAAGCTCTATTATTTGCAAGCTCTATTATTTGCAAGCTCTATTATTTGCAAGTTCTATTTTCACAAGCTCTATTAATCAAAATCTCTATTAGTCGCAAGCTCTATTAATCAAAATCTCTATTATTCGCAAGCTCTATTATTCGTAAGCTCTATTATTCGCAAGCTCTATTATTCACAAGCTCTATTATTAGCTAGCTCTATTATTTGCAAGCTCTATTATTTGCAAGCTCTATTATTTGCAAGCTCTATTATTCACAAGCTCTATTATTAGCTAGCTCTATTATTTGCAAGCTCTATTATTTGCAAGCTCTATTATTTGCAAGCTCTATTATTCACAAGCTCTATTATTCGCAAGCTCTATTATTCACAAGCTCTATTATTAGCTAGCTCTATTATTAGCTAGCTCTATTATTTGCAAGCTCTATTATTCACAAGCTCTATTATTTGCAAGCTCTATTATTTGCAAGCTCTATTATTTGCAAGCTCTATTTTCACAAGCTCTATTATTCACAAGCTCTATTATTTGCAAGCTCTATTATTCAAAATCTCTATTATTCACAAGCTCTATTATTCACAAGCTCTATTATTTGCAAGCTCTATTATTTGCAAGCTCTATTATTTGCAAGCTCTATTATTTGCAAGCTCTATTATTTGCAAGCTCTATTATTTGCAAGCTCTATTATTTGCAAGCTCTATTATTTGCAAGCTCTATTATTTGCAAGCTCTATTATTTGCAAGTTCTATTTTCACAAGCTCTATTAATCAAAATCTCTATTAGTCGCAAGCTCTATTAATCAAAATCTCTATTATTCGCAAGCTCTATTATTCGTAAGCTCTATTATTCGCAAGCTCTATTATTCACAAGCTCATTTATTAGCTAGCTCTATTATTTGCAAGCTCTATTATTTGCAAGCTCTATTATTTGCAAGCTCTATTATTCACAAGCTCTATTATTAGCTAGCTCTATTATTTGCAAGCTCTATTATTTGCAAGCTCTATTATTTGCAAGCTCTATTATTCACAAGCTCTATTATTCGCAAGCTCTATTATTCACAAGCTCTATTATTAGCTAGCTCTATTATTAGCTAGTTCTATTATTTGCAAGCTCTATTATTCACAAGCTCTATTATTTGCAAGCTCTATTATTTGCAAGCTCTATTATTTGCAAGTTCTATTTTCACAAGCTCTATTATTCACAAGCTCTATTATTTGCAGCTCTATTAGTCCCAAGCTCTATCAAGCTCTATTAATCGCAGCTCTATTATTCTCAAGCTGTATTATTCGCAAAGTCTATTATTGGCAAGCTCTATTATTCGTAAGTACAATTATTCGACTATAAATGTGTCCTGTGATAACTTGACCCTATGATGGTCAAGTCGTTAAAAAGTCCTCTACAGTGGTATTGACGAATGTCCATATGCTCGCCAGAGAAACCTATTTTTGAAAATGTAATACTTAAATGACTAGCAATCCCGTGGTAAGTAAAAAATATCTTCGTAGCCTGCTGATGGACACCGAATAAGAAAAATATATTTTGGATTTTCTTGACCTCATATTGTAAACAGTTTTCGGATTGTTCGGATTTCTTCTGATATTCCGAATTTAGCATACACCCTTTCTTGTGCAGCACACATTTGAGCCAGATCAGATTAGCCATTTCAGAGACACCCATATAGATCCAGAATTTGATCAGATCGTGATCTTGTTAGGATTTTCCAAATTTTTCGCTAGGCATACTCAGCACGGAATCGAATTACGGTCAATGAACCTTTCCAGTTTATTTATCCATCATATGACGTCATAATCAATTACTAGACGTGGAGGATGACGTCATAATCTATTACAGCATGGAAGACTCAATTTAGTCCGTCGTAAACGCGTGTACGTCTTTACTATTTAATAAACATGCTGTTGAATATTTTGAAACTAAATTGACTGGGCCCTGGTGCGTTGTTGCTGCTCTTGGCCCTGTGGTAACGAGTGCCACTCGTAAACTAAAGGGTGTGGGTCGGCCGTTGTGCGAAAAATGTATCGGTCAACGTTGTGGAATCTTAATGTATGGTCACATCAATGCTTGCGCTACAATTTCAGCCAAATCGGGCCAGTGGTTTCTGAGATATCCACAAAGCTAACATTTTATTATTAGGATTTTCCCGAACATGATTCGGGTCCTTAAACCCAGATGATGGCCAAAGTCTGGAAATGCACTTGCATGGTAAAACTTGAGCCAAATCGGATCAGCAGTTCTTGAGATACATCTTCGGACACACGGACAGACAGACAGACAGACAGACAGACATACCAGAATGATATTCCCTCTTCCAATTGATTAGAGAGGGTAATTATGTCAGCAAAGTAAATATTAGAATATTCAAGTAGATCAGGAAGTGGTGCAGTATTTTATTGTATTGTTCCATTGGGTAACCGTATGGCCAAGGGAGATAACCTTTTGTACTTATAAATATTTGCTTCTATACTGCGGATACATTATTTCCCTTGCTCTGCAGTCCGCTGAATATAGCGCAGACCGACTCCAACGACGAATCGACAATAATGAAGTGCCATTGACGATAATCCGCGTCATGTGATGCATTGTGGGTGGCTATGCTGCTGCTGCTGCTGCTGCTGCTGCTGCTGATGATGATGATGATGATGATAATGCTGATGATGATAATGATGGTGGTAGTGGTGACGGCGGCAGCGCCGCACGGCGCTCCATCGATGGGAGTGGTTGTGGTGGTGGTGGTAATAGTTGTGATGATGATGATGATGATGATGATGACGACGAATGATGAATGATTATGATGATGGTGGTGGTGGTGGTGGTGGTGGTGGTAATGATGATGATGATGATGAGGAATGATGATGATGATGATGATGATGATGTGGTGATGATGATGATGATGATGATGGCTCGCACGGCGCCGACATCTTACTAACATAACCAGATTTAGGAAAAGACGTAGTTGGCGTGAACAACAGGACCATAAATTCTACCAACATATTCCATCCCACGATCACAAACTGACACAATCCAGACACCCGCCACCACTCCACCCACACACGCACATCGCCAGACCAATTAGCATCAGTTGACTTCCAATTTGTCACGGCTTCAGTTTTGCCATGAGCCCGTATAACATCCCGGGCACGCGCGCGATCCATCCTTTGTTATCTAAAACGCGTGCTATTTGAATTTATGCCAGAAACCTTACGTTGACATATGTCTCATCAGCTACGTTTCAATTTCCGGAAGCAAAACCATCGCTCCATTTTTCAGCCATGGCGAAGCCCAATAAAATCAGCGTCTCAATTGGTTGTATTGTTCTTCTTATGCCGTTACCACTTGATATTCCACTTTCCCAATTTTACGACTATTATAACGGAAAGCTGTCCAATATTTTGAAAATAATTTGACTGGGAGCTGTTGCTGCCATAGGCAGCAACAACTCCCATTCAAATTAGTTTCAAAATATTCAACCGAATCTTCTCTAAATCATAAAGGATTTTTCGTTTCAAGTCAGAAATGGTGAAAGAATTAAGCACTGTCTCAAATGCCAATACGATGACGGATATGAGGAAACTTTCGTCCTGCTCCGCTTCGTGTCGCCATAATGGGACAATGTTATCTTATTGTATACAACGGCATTCTTCTTCTTATTACGGCTAATCGATGGAATTTAATTAATTAACGTGTTTAGCACTGAGTTCACACACACACACACACACACACACACACACACACACACACACACACCCACCCACCCACCCACCCACCCACCCACCCACCCACCCACCCACCCACCCACCCACACACACACACACACACACACACACGCACACTACTGATGCCATTTGGGTGTAATATAAAATTTGTCAATGATTTCGAATATAATATGGTTGAAAGTTGTCGTTGCAGCAACGATTTCCAATCACATTATTTCCAATAATAATCACACGTGAATTATTTGGAGAGCATAATACTATGTGTAAACTGATGAAATGTGTTGGAATTTTTGAAAGGTTTCTACTTTGTTCACATTTGGAAAGCCGAAGTAGAAACTGAAGACTCAAGGACATGATGTACGAGTTCTGTTTGTTACATCGTGTTCAATCACTGAGAATGAATGAAATCCGTTATCCGTGGCCTCTTCCTTATAACTGTTCTGCACAATTGTGATGATATCTTATCAAGCTAGAGATATGCAATCGATGGTTGGAGCTAAACGTATGCAGAGAGAAACAATGTAACCAGCCATGAATACGACCCATCCTTCTCAGCTTCACTCAGACCCGAGCGAGTAACCGAAAGAACGAGCAAATTGAACAGATTGATAAATAATTGAAGGAAAAAATGCAATAATCAGGCATGCGGGCAGGCAGGCAGGCAGACTGGCGGGCGGGCTGACAGGCATGCAGACAGGCAGAGATACAGGCGACTGGCAGGCAGGCAGGCAGGCCGGCATACAGGTAGGAAGGCAGTCAGGCAGCCAGCTAGCCAGCCAGCCAGAGCGACAACCAGATAGATAGACCGACCGACCGACCGACCGGATTGTACCTCAGGACAAAAATCATACTTTTCTGATAATGCTTTCATTCACCCTTACCCTCATTATAACTACCACACAAACATGAATCTGAAGATGCTCTCGCACAATGGGAATGCTAACAGCAGTATAATAGGCCCTATGCTGCCTTGGTGTATGGGTCTATGGTTGTGCGAAGAAAATGGGCGTGGCCACGTGAGGCTGAGTTAGTTAGAGATATTGTTAAAGCAGGCGTGTAATGATAAGTGGATTTCACTTTCTAATTAGAGCTAGAATGTACTAATTATTAAGAATGTATTTTAATCTCGATGTGCACGAGATCCGGGGGTACTGACAACAATATTATGTTTGCATTTCAAATTAGTTAATTCAGATTATATCCAACTAACAACAACAACAACAACAACAACAACAACAACAAAAATAAAAAACAACAACAACAATAATCGTCGTCATCTTCATCATCGTCTTCATCAACGTTATCATATAGCTTGCATGTCGTTATGTTTTTTCAATAGAAACGTTTCAAAATGGATCCATTCTAGCTTCCAGCAATCCCTCCAGCAACTTACAGACTAATGAATGCTAGAGTTAATTATAGAGCAAGGGTATGGGCTGCAACTAGGATCAAAAGGAGAGGGGCGTGTCCGTCAGAATGTTGTATCAACAATACAAGCTAAGATGAGGGTTGGTGGTGGTGGTGGTGGTGCTGGTGTGTGGGCAGGACAAGTCCAGCAGTCCAGCTAATGACCAGTATGCTTGGACAGACATTTTCAGATTTAGATTAGAGAAGGCGCGCATCTGTCTGGAAAGCTCACGTGGAGACGAGAAATGGCCCTAAGGAGAAATATAATTAAAGAAAAATTAGATTGTGAGGATAAAAGTGATGAATGGACTCCGTATTTCTGTCTCGCGAGGGAGGCTCAAACTTAGCGGTCAAATAATGGGAGGGTTAACCCTTTTATAGCTACTGCCAAACTTGGTAAAGTTATTTAGAATTTAATTAATATTGTAATAGTTGAATAAGTTTAAACTATCTTGATTGCATCATGTCGAATTAGGTTTATAATATTCAACAATTCCCCACCAGGATTATTTTCAAATTGGGATTTTGTGACCCTAGGTGTCAGTGTTGCGTGATGGTGGGTGTTACGGTGTTTCTGGGGAAGGGTAGTGAAGACTCGCTGGGTGATGACTTCGGGGCAGAAGTGACAAATTCCACATGCAATCGGGTAACGCCAAGATTAAGTGGAGATTGTTTCACGTGTTTAAGTGTGTGCCTGTTGAGGTTGGGTGAGACAGGTGGGTGGGATGAGGCTATTTCCTTAATGATCTAATTATGTTCTTGTAAATGGCGGACGCAGTTTGTTGCGTGAGTGCACATTTTTCTCTTTTTTGCTTCTCCTTCCATCTGTTCATTTGCTCATTTTACTCATCCAACTGTCATTCACTCTCTTGCCCGCTACTAAATCGTAGTCTCAATCAACATAACGTTAATTGGAATGAATTGCGAGAGAGAGAGCGAGAGAGAGAGAGAGAGAGAGAGAGGGAGAGAGAGATCACACTCAGTTATTGCCACTGCGCCTGTATATCGGTTAGACCATCATTAAATAATGATTACTGTGGCGTCCAAACTGCCGGCTTGAACAACGAGACCATCTGATCATGTTGCAAATAACCCTGGCAGATGAACCCAAATATCATTGGAAGCATAATATTAAATGTTTTACTGCGATGGTGGGTGGTATTTAAAGGCAATAAGCTTAGAGTATATCCAAGTACGGGCTGATGTACATTTTGAAAACGGTGGTATGGAAAGCTGTTGCTATATGAGGAAATTAATACGCCATCTTCACTAATATCAGCTTCAATATAATCGTCAATATCCCCTGAGAATACACGCGGAGAATGATGCAGTAAAAGTTCTAACAATTCCCATTTGATGAGAGATTTTTCTCGGGAGATGTGCTTGACAATTCTTTATGGTACAACAGCGACCCAGAAAACGCCTTTAAGTGCAACCGCAATAAAGTGCAATACTGCCGTATTCCCAGGCGTGCAAGGCACTAAACCACTGGCGTGCAAGACACTAAACCCCAGGCGTGCAAGACACTAAACCTTATCCGACGCATTAGGTTATAGCACGCAGAAAGTCATTCATCTAAGTCTACGCTGACAGGATACATCATTGAATGTAGGCCTACGGGATGCAATAATTATATTTCCAGCATCTTTCTAAATATATCAATGCCTTTGATAGGATTTCAGATTCAGATTCTTTATTGCAATAATCCAAACAAGTGGATATGGCAAGTACGGATACAGACAATACATGACAAATAATAGATGCAAACTATCATAAAGATAAAACTATGGTATCTCATAGGAATAGCAAATTATACAATTTATATATAATATATATATATGTAATTGGTAGACAGCGGAATTATGAGGGCAATGCTGTCTTTGGTTTTTGGGCTACAGTATTTACAAAATTGGTAACAATTTTTACAATATCCCAGTCACCTTTACAAGAGGACGTTAAGAAATCAAATTGTTCACTGTCAGATAGTGCATGCGCGCTTAACCTTAGTTGATAGGAATATTTCCTTGGAATTGGAATACATAATAACAGTAATCAGAGGCTGCATTTAAAAAAAGAATACCCTTATTCTTTCGGATGTTTTCGCGCACAAACGCGCTTCATAAGGCCCTGATGGAGCACACACATTTCGCGCTCAAAAGCGTGTGAAAAATCAATGGCTCCTGTCTTATAAAGCTACCAAAATTGAATCCTGAAAAATGATCCTTATTCACCGACTGTAGGAGTACAGCTTATTAACCCTTTACCCATTGAAATTAAATTTTTTCAAATTCAAGCGGATTACCCAAAACAGCTGTTAAATATCCTGAAATTAAATCGAATGTCCTAGCTATCAATTTCCTGAAAACTATACAAGGAAGCAGTTGAATATTTTGAAACTAATTTGACTGGGTGCTGTTGCTGCCATAGGCAGCAACAGTACCCAGTCAAATTAGTTTCAAAATATTCAACAAAACAATCTCTATATCATAGTGAATTTGTTTCATCTGGTCTTTGAGGGGAAAAAAGATTTTAACATAAGAGAACAATGTTTGATAGAAAACTATTCTCAGTATCTAGGAACACAGTTATGCGATGATGCATAGATAAGCACACAGATTGGCGTCTAGACGTTAAATGGAACAGCATAGGTAGGCACTGGGTAGACTGACTAAGTTTATTGAAAGCAAACTTTTTCACACAACTCTGCTTAATAGTTTGCGGGCTATGGCAGATCAGACCTCAAAGAACATAATCCAGGTCCACTAAACACGAGAAAGAACTTGAAGGAGCCCAGGATGATTGCACTGGACAAGGCACAGTGGAGAAGGCCGAAGAAAAACTGATTGTAGCTGAAACAGTTTCACTTCTTCAACTCGTCGTCGTCCTCGTCGCCGCAGCCGCCGCCGCAGCCGCCGCCGCCGCCACACACACACACACACACACACGCGCGCGCACACACGCGCGCCCTCACACACACGCACACACACCACCACCACCATTATCATCACCATCATGGCAGACGTGTGTGCGAATTCACGTTCAACTAAACGCAACATCTTCTAATATACCCCATAGCAATAGGTCATGCTATCCCCAAAGCTCATGCCGTGATTACTTCAGAAAGGTTGGCCATGTTGTTCCGCTACAGATGACACATTGGTCACTACAATGAGTCGCTATGATATTTACACGGATTGTATCTGCTAAGCGGTCACACATCACATCGAGAACATCTGGTCAGTTTAGATGGACGATGACAGGCAGAGATATGGGCATTATCTAGCAAGTGCATAGCTACAATAATTATATTGTGATTGCCTTCAGATCTCATAAACACCTAATTCCACGGGGAGAGGAGAAGTGTTTTATCATCCGATGTACCAGAAACGTCAAACAATTGGAAGCTTTTAGCAGCATCTGTTCAAGTCGCTTATTGGTGTCATGTTTCTTCATAATTATTGATTGTCTCGTCAATTACAAATCATCCCACTGTGACGATTGCTGGGTAGGGTCGGATCCGCATTGGGGTGGATGGTAGGAGGATGGGCTGGGTGATTGGACGCCGCCGTCGCCGCCGCCGCCACAACCACCACCACCACCACAGTCGTTATGATTTGGAATAATTATCTCGAATATTTTGTCATTAGTGCAACAATTTAATAACATGTACATTATTCTATGTCAAGTGATAAATTTGAATTAAATATTGTATTATCCTTAAAGGACGAAAGGATAATCTTTTTATCATTCTATTGTGGCGAATGAGGAATGTGCGGGATTAAAGGCTTCAGTCGATTAGACGCAGTAATGGAGCGGCGCTATTCTAGTTTCTAAATAAATCACTTCACAGTAATCCGGCGGAAGAGGACGTATGATAAGAAATTGTAGCGTGATAACTGCGTGTGTTGTGTGTGGTCCACATGTCAATGGAGGGATCCGATATGTCACACAAGTATCTCACGTCATAATCAACTACGTCACTACTTAGCTGACGTCGCAATCATAATGATATATAACTCAGTCATGAAAATCAAAAAGTCCGTCACTAGTGTACGAATTGACTGTCCTTGATGAATTTACAATTTAATAAATATTCTGTCCAATATGTTGAAACTAATTTGACTGGGCGCGGCCAAATTAGTTTCAAAAGAGGTAACAGCTTAACAGTATGGCTGTAGCGCACCAATATCGAATTTGCGCCGATGACCAACGGTGCAGGGACCAATATCGAATTTAATATTGGCAGCCCCGTTGGCCGACGGTGTAAGCCTAATAACGAATTTGATATCGGCGCACCCGTTGACCAATATGATATTTCGATATTGGGCCCCTGCGTCATGGGCTAACGGGTGCGCCGATATCAAATTCGATATTGGTCCCATGCGCATTATGTCATTAGTTAGATAAACTGAAAAGGTGAATTAATTGTGATGTGTGGAGTGGTTGGGATTGAAGGGTACTGGTTGTGGGTCAGCATCTTCCTGAGCTGCGGCGCAATGTTGTCTGATATTGGCCATAGGGTCCTATTTGGGCATTTATGTTTGAAGATTACATATTTTAAGCTATGATGAAATATATGTGTGAGATGACAAGTATGTAAATTGTGTTTACATATCGATTACAAAGGAGTAGGTCTATCCATCTAAAGTATGCGACAATCCAACGCTAGTTATTCATTCGCCTATAGATCATGTTTAAAATGTGACGATATGAGAGTACTATGCCCGACATATAGGCGTCATTCTTAAAACACTTTAGCCTCTTGTTGAACATCCTTCACCTGTCATAAGTTGTTCAAATATTATGTGCAAATAACGCAGGACATTTTTGGTGTAAATTTGAAATACATATTCTTACATTTAGAACTTCACTGGCGCGTGTGAAGATTTAGATATTGATGTTGTGGCGGCTGGTAGCTAGTGGGATTTAGGCGTTGACAGCTTACAGCACCGCTGTTAAGCCGTTGTGCCTACAACAACACCTCAAAGCGATCAAAATGCTACCTATATCAATGAAAACATTAATAGTTAAGATTTGTCAAGAAGATTATACATTTTGCAGGCCAAGAGAAGACTATTTTTTACCACTGAAATTTACAAAAATGGCTTCTTTTGTCTTGCAAATTCACATTTCCACAAGCCAACTGCAGATGCCGTGTTTGGGCGGGTTTACCATCAAATGGATAGTGGTAAAGAAATCCAGTTTCTTCTTAGCCAGAGTCAATTTGGAGCCCAAGAGAAAATAATTGTTGAAAGTTTACCAGTGGAATGACTGGCTCGGGTACTGAGCCAGTCATACCAGTGGTAAATTTCCAAAAATAGTTTTCTCTTAATTTGGTCTGCAAATCGCCATTCCTCAAGACTATTGTAGATGCAGTTTTGGGGTTAAGGCGACCCAAGAGGATTTAATAGAATGAATACATTCAGCCATGCAATTAAGCGGGAAAATTTTGCAAGTAAAATAGCAACAATCGTTTGAAATGAATACCTAAGTAAATCTACCGTAAATTGGCCTAAATTAGATCTAATTTGCTGATAAATTTGTATAAAAATAGTTTTTATCGTGTTTTTTCACGACAAAGACGACGTGACACCTTAAGAGATATGTTTCTTTTACAATTCCTTAGTATTTCTGAAGTAGCGTGAATGTTTTATTCATGTATATGGCTGCTAGATACATACATCTGCTGACGACTCCGTGTCTGACCAGGCAGATGCGTACATTTTTTATTTTTAAATTCTTTTTCGCAAACTTAGTCTAAGCAAAATAAATTTAAATGTGTCACAGATCAAGTTGAGAATCAGAGCAGGCTCGGACTAAATACGAGAATAAAACGTTTAGTTACAATGACATCGCCATTCTGTGCAATACTGAATTGGCAAATTGTAGTTTACAACTTCCGTTCCATTAAATAGCTGATTTTCGTTTGATAAATGGTGTTTCTCAAAGATCATGCTGTCAGAAATAGCAACGCCGATCAAAATCATTCTCCCGCCGGCAGAGGGTTCAATCCTCCGTGACGTCGTAACTTCAGCTAGACATACGACCAATGAACCGTTCCGGTTTATCCATCCATCATATGGCGTCATTTCACGTCATAATCAACTACGTGACGCGTAAGATGACGTCATAATCAATTACTGCATGAATCACTCGATTTAGTCTGTCTTAAACGCTTAATAGTCCGACACATTGTACGAATTGTTTGTCTTTGCTGTTTAATAAAGATTCTGTTGAATATTTTGAAAAAATTTGAGTGGGCGTTGTTGCTGCCATATGCAGATGGGCGGGGCATAGACAGAACTGGAAAGGGCCATTACGACGTAATTACTACGGGTCAATGGTGTTACGAGATTGTCGTCATCGTTGTCGTCATCATTGTCGTCATCGTTGTCATCATCATCATCATCATCATCATCGTTGTCGTTGTCGTCATCATTGTCGTCTTCATTTTCATCGTCGTCTTCATTTAAATGATTATGTGCTTTAACTATTTCCTCTCGCTTTCACAAATTTACAGCTCATTTCTACGGATATGCGTTTAACCGAAATAGTTTGAGCTTACACAAAGATGGGCATTTCCTGACAATTCCAGAAATCCTGGTACATAAAATATTCGTTCAATACGTGCTCAAGTACACGAGCAAGTAGATGGGCGTTAGAATGCAAAGTACATCTCCTCTCTCTCTCTCTCTCTAAACGGACCACCTGCTTTCGGGTCCACGATATGGCGATTCTTTAAGACAGGTGGTCGTAAGACCACCTGCTTTAATGAACTGGCATATCGCGGACCCAAAAGCAACTTCATTTGAAAACTGTCACAGCCTGTATTAAACGATTGTCTATCTATAGGGACTACTATTTATGCCATATGCAGTATGTTATAGATAGGGTTACGATTGACGTCATCCATCGTTAAAAACGTCCGCAAAGCTAAAAAGTATTCAAATAAGAAAAATCTTTGCCAGAACACGTTCAAGCAGTCATGAATTAATATAGACATGTATATGCAAATATGAAAATGTGTAAACTTGTCGTATCGAGCGACTCTTCACCGAGAAACATTCGATAATTGATTTATCAAAAGAATGTTATCATACATTCAATAGCGTCGTTGTTATGTTTTTAGACGAGTAACCGTTCGTGGATTTATAGTTCTTTTGAAATGGAGGGCGAAAGAGCTTAATCGCTTTCCTTCGTTTCGCGAATAGCTACTGATAAACGAGAGAGTATGAAACGATATGGACTAAAATGAACTCTTTGTGTCTTCTAATATAGGATTATGCTAATCTCTCCCAGGTAATAAACCCCTTCGCAGTACATTTGAAAGCAGCGTGACTGGCAACGGATGAATCCGATCTGCCACACAAACACATGGCGCCGTAATAAATTACGTAATATGTACGCTGACGTCATACTCATAATTGCCAGAGAATACTCCGTCATGAAGCTGAATAGTCTGTCAACTGTACGACTTGTATGTCTTTGATGGTTTTATTATTTAATAAACATTCATAGGCAGCAACAGCGACCGGTCAAATTAGTTTCAAAATATTCAACATCTTACTTGTATAGTTACCTTGAAATTGGGATTCTGCTAATTCTAAGCTCAAAGTATATCAATCGGTCCCAACATGCGCAAAAACGTGGGCGGAGCGTAGCTAGAAATGGGCGGAGCATAGCTAGAAATGAATGCATCTATTAGTGCTGTCTTTGTCAGTAGATAGTCAGCGTAATAGCGAGAGAGTTACTTCCCTTAGGCTATCAAGCCATACGCAAAGGGAGGTAAATCTGTTAATATAATGCGGCCATTCGTCCGTGTCTATGAATTAACGTCTACGCCATTTTAGTCTGAAAATCTCAGTATCTTGACTGAGATTGATTGCTGTCGAAGGGACCTCGTGCTACTTACAGTTGTTGACAGTAGTAGAGATAGTATTGGTATTGACAGTAGGTTTAAAGCGTGGCATTATTTGTGATGATGCTGGTGGTAGTCGTGGTGGTGGCGGTGGTGGTGCTGGTGACGTTTCCTGCACACACTAAGCAATTTGATCGCGAAATCCAAATCAACAATTAACCAACTGGCTATTGGCGGGATCGTTGATCAAAGGCGCATGCTCCAAAATCCAATTAGCTATCGGCGCACCGATTTTTCAAAGGTGCATGACTCAAATGGTCAAGGATTCTGCACCATTGACCAAAGACCACCTCGCGTTTAGGAACAAGCGGAATTGGCTATTGATGCGTATCAGCGTTATTGACAGTTAGAGAGTTGGCGATAGTTGCACTGGGATTGTTGTTGTTGCTGTTGCTGTTGTTGTTGTTGTTGTTGTTGTTGTTGTTATTGTTATTGTTATTGTTATTGTTGTTGTTGTTGTTGTTGTTGTTGCTGGTTTTTGGTTCTTTGTATTTGCATTTTTGTTTATAGTTTTTCGTTTATAGTTTTTGCTTTGTAGTGTTTAATTTCGGGTTTTTTTGGTTCGCTTGCCGGCTTACCTGTTTGTTTGTTTGTTTGTTTGTTTGTTTGTTTGTTTGTTTGTTTGTTTGTCAATTCGATGTTTGTCATTGGGATTTTTGTCACCATGGTGGGGTGGGTTGGGTGGTTAATGTTGCGCACACCCTCAAGCACACCCTCAAGCACGCACACACGCACACATAATTGTACTAGATTTCGTAGGAAATTAGACAGCTGTAAGACTTCTCAAAAGACTCGATTAGTCCTCAATAGTCCTTAACCTTTTCACCGATGAATTCTCAATATCTCATTTTCAAGGATACAAGAAAAGTGTTAAATATTTTGAAATTAATTTGACAGGATGCCCTTGCTGCTCAGCAATGGCTTCCAGTTAAATTAATTTCAAAATATTTAACAGAATGACGATTTATATCGTAAAGAATTTATTTTTCCGGGATTTGTCGGTGAAAGGGTTAAGTATTTGGATTGGGCATGAAATAGGCAATTTGTAACTAGATCTCAGCCACGTATTTCTCTAACAGACTCTAATCACCAAACGGCCACTGGTCCATTGTACTGCAGAGGCCAGTATTCGCAGAAATGACCCTTCACCAAGCTCGGACAACAGACCACACATTCTATCATCACAGAACAGAAATCATCATTCTCAATGAGTGGACTTGTTCAAATTAAATTTCCTTGATTTTAGATCACAAACAGACGAAAATTCAAACCATGGACAGATGCTAATGGCACTTAGGTACATTAATAACAACACCTTTAGAAATACCTGTCACACTGTTACACAGATGGGGAGTTTGAAGATTCGCGTAGTTTGTATTGAGGTAATTTAAAGAATGTAATGGCCATATATGTATTTGCTAAACACGATAAACCAATTTGTCAGCGTTCTTGTTACAAATGATCTTTACTCAGTGATCAGTGAACTAAGAAAAGGAAATGTCTCCATTTAAAGAGTGACACATGGGCCAGTCTCTAGACATGCGTGGTTCTGTGTTGTTGTAATCGTCGTCGTCGTCGTCGTCGTCGTCGTCGTCGTCGTCTCCTCATATTCAGTGCTGTCGCCACCACCTTCACCACCATCATCATCATCTCATCGATTTCTCATCGACATCGTATTTACATTGCCCATGCGCGTCTGAATCAACATGCTGCACGTGCCGTGCAAGCCCAAACAACCGCTATGCACGTCAGTTCATCACCACGTGAGGTCGTTGACTAATAGCCACAGATAGAGAACTTAATGACTTTAAATGACTCTGGTGACATTTCGAAATGCCATTTTCCTCCCATTGTTTTGGGTGACAGAGCAGCGGAGTTGAAAACAATCACTAGGGGTTGGTAATTTTGTTGTCAACGGAAGAGCTGTATTAAAGAGGGTAATTTTCCTTTGTGTATTGCTAATTAGCCGCGATCGTTACTGGGACACTCGACAATGGATGAATCCACTCTGAGTTATGCCTCGCACGTCTCTAGCTAAGCTCCGCCCATGCTTACAGCTACATGTTGAATATTTTAAACTGATTTGACTGGGTCTGCTGCTGTCTATGGCAGCAACAACGCCCAGTCAAACTATTTTCAAAATATTCAACAGTTTATTAAATAGTAAAGACATACAATTCGTACAACTAACGGACTTTTAATAGTCCATGACGGACTTAGCTACGTCATTCATCAGACATTTTGGTTGGTACATCAACCTCCGCGTGACGTGATGGATTACGACGTCGTAACCTTGAGTGACAGATTAGATTTATCAATTGATTGCATATGAAGACTGACTACGTTTCGGGGAGCACAAAATTATGGTTCTGTAAGACAGGTGGACCAAGAACCAGTTGTTTTAGATAACCATATATTTGTGCCCCTAATAATGCCTTGTCTTTTTTGACATTTGAACCGAACAAGCCTTGTGACAAGCTTTCGTGCTCCTATGTTCACAGCTTATTGGCTTTTGGCCTAGTAGGCGTTCATCATGAGGAATAACCTATACGGTACGCACACGGGTGCGTGAACGCACGCACCCTACACACGTACATATCAAGTGTCTATTTCTACTGAGATATATTATAACTAACATAATTTCTAGCTAGATAGATGCAGTGAATTCATTATCGGTCCCATTTTACTGCTGAATTGCATGTAAATATTAGCTAGCAGTTGTTATTTTGTAAACTCAGCTGCTGAAAGCTTTTGCTGTTAAAGGCAAACCAGCTTCATACAACACGAGTTTCAGAATAAACACCGGTTCCCCTTTTTATAAACAATGCCCTTTAACCTCTTAAACACAAGGTAAAAACACAAAATCAGTTACAATTTAATAATGATTCGGTTGCGTATTTTGAGACTAATTTGACTGGGAGCTGTTACTGCCTATGGCAGCAATAGCTTCTAGTCAAATTAGTTTCAAAATATCCATCCGCTTACTTGTATGACTGCTCTGATATGGAGCCACTAGAAATTCAGGATTCAAAACCGTTTCACAGCAAAAGCGCCAAGTTATCAGCAAAAGAGAGAGAGAAAAAAAATTTCGCGCCACGAGTCGCTAAATCCCTGATTAATTTGCACCTGTCTAATTCCGTCCTGGAGCACCAGGTGATCAAAATACGGGCTTATCCATTTAATTCCCAGGTAAATATATCCGGATAGCTTAAATGCTGGCTAGATTAGCAAGGTAAATAGGATTGTAATTACGGTCCGTGTGATATGGATAAACAAGCGAAAATCTTAGTGTAAACGAAATATAGTTTGAATTAGGTATGCGTTCATATATAGTTTAGTCGTCGTCGTCGTCGTCGTCGTAGTAGTAGTAGTAGTAGTAGTAGTAGTAGTAGTAGTAGTAGTAGTAGTAGTAGTAGTAGCAGCAGCAGCAGCAGCAGCAGCAGCAGCAGTAGCAGTAGTAGTAGTAGTAGTAGTAGTAGTAGTAGTAGTAGTCGTAGTAGTAGTAGTAGTAGTAGTAGTAGTAGTAGTAGTAGTAGTAGTAGTAATAGTAGTAGTCGTCGTCGTCGTCGTCGTCGTTGCGATCATCATTATCATCATCATCATCACCATCATCATCATCACCCTCATCCATTCCATGACTGGCCACATACACCCTATAATATCCCTAATTACATATTCGTTAAATATAAAATATATAAAATAATATGTAAACTGTCTTGTCTCTGTATAGATTATATAAAATTTATACCCCATGTATCACATGTATGATCTGGGAGTGATAATTAAATCTTGAATCTTGAATTTTGTCTACTTAGAGCTAGTACATAATGCGACATTTTCACCATATCACTATTTGATATTATTTTATGGCTTAAGCGCGCGCTTAGCGTTTATATGAACGCAGATTCAGGTGTATTATTCATTCAAAATGTATCCGGGAAATAATTCTACGCAATCTATGCACATTTTCAACGACACGGCAACTGAACAAAGCTGGGCCAAGTGGGAGCTTGTCACGTAGAACTCTAACACTTTAAGGACACAGTTCTTGAAATAAGGATATAAAATCCACCAACACGCGGCTCCCGACAA
>CM067363.1:68350227-68547727 GCA_034401795.1 Chaetoderma sp. LZ-2023a | reverse complement strand
TTAAAGCTTTATTAATGAATTCATTTCTTCAACCTCATAAAGGTGTCCATCTGTAGACCAAGAGAAGACTATTTTTGAAAATTTACCACTGGAATGACTGGCTCGGTTATCGAGCCCATAATTCCAATGGTTAATTTTCAAAAATAATATTTTCAAAATTAAGTTAATTTTCAAAAATAATATTTTCTTGGTTTGTAAACGTACATTTCTCAAGACCGCAGAAGCCATTTTTTGGCTGATATGAGTGTTAAAGGGTTAACGATCTCATCCGTATAAGAGAGATATGATAAATTTATTGCCATGTGAAAAAGACCCGGTGTGGAGTATCTTGCAATCAATTTGAACTGGATACGTTACTGCCTAAGGCTATCTAATGCAAACATACACTTCATGGAGACTGATGATGTTGAAATAGAGACATTGTACGAGATTTTAAGATCTTCTTAAAGGAAGAATTAATGGTCGGTTTGCGAATATCACAAACAAAGACAGTTGTTCTTGGTTGTTACCAATATAACGTCCATTTCCCATGGTAACCGGCCTGAGGAATGGCTACTGGCGATGGACCTTTCCATTTTTAGCTATGCCCGCCATCACTAGCTAAGCTCCACCCACACCTCGCCGTGTTGGGATTGATCGATCCCAAAATGCCCGAACTATCAATTTCCTGAAAACTATACAGCGAAGCTGTTGAATATTTTGCAACTAATTTGACGGGGTGCTGTTGCTGCCTATGGCAGCAACAGCGCCCAGTCAAATTAGTTGCAAAATATTCAACAGAATATTTATTAAATAGTAAAAGCAAACAATTTGTACAACAACGCATAAACCGTCTTCAAATATGCGTTCGTGACGTACTTATCGACATCATTCATGACGTCATTCGTTATGATGTCATTGTACACATCACGCAGTTCATTATGACGTCATATGATGAGTGGGTACTCTGGGAAGGTGAATTAATTAGATTAATTCATGGATCCATTTGTTTTGACGATCTATACCCCGCCTACTGTGAGACGGTTACTATGTTGGCGAGTCGATTGTAAACAATGGTTGTTGACATTTGATACTCATACCCGCCTATCTTCAACAACGTAGCAATAGTTAAAGTTATTCTGAAATAATAAATATAGGAGGAATTCGTTATAAAAAAATCAGGGGTGTCAAACGTTCAGTGGTCAATGTCGCGATCACCGAAAATATGAAAATAATTATGTCCGGTGAGATCGCTAAAGTTCTTCTCCGAAGTTGTCGTGACTAACCTTAGTTAACTGGTTGTCCACGCATGCCTTTCTGAGGAAAGAGATGGATGACGACATTCATAATTCTCTGGCATTCTGCTTGTTGACTGGTCGGATATGTGCATGAACAGAAAAATCTCTAGTATATACATATATGTGTTTGAATTGTAAGCTAGTCAATTCTATCAGCATTGATTTACTCTAACCAAACAGAATTCAGCACGATAGAATGAGAAATCTGGTTTGCGTTTGTGAGAGAATTAGCCAGCTTTACAAAGTAAGTTAGAAGGTCATTTGTAGGTATATTGACATCTTTTATTCTATAAGTGGCTAGAGTACTTATCAAACCTCCACGTGTGTATATGCATGCCCGTGTCGTGTTGTTAGACAAGCGTAAGTGGCCACATGTGAGTTCAAATGCTGTTCGATGGGGTTGTGTTTTTAGAATTGACAAGGAACTTCACATACACACGTGTGGCATTTGTGCGCGATGTCTGGCTTTAGGTAAAACTCACATGCCTTTCTACTGACATTATGTTATATCGTATTTGCGTTTTCTTGTTTATTTTAAATACCAACTTCCGTTTCTATTAAGACGAACCGTTTTCGGCCTTAGGCATTAGCAAATGTGATATATAAGATATTTGACATTTCCTGCGAGAGATCGAGGGAGAGAGAGAGGGGTGGGGAGGCGCAGAGAGAGAGAGAGAGAGAGAGAGAGAGAGAGAGAGAGAGAGAGATAGAGAGAGAGAGAGCGAGAGAGCGAGAGAGCGAGAGAGAGAGAGAGAGAGAGAGAGAGATAATGGGGGAGAGAAGGAGGGTCGGATGGGTGGGGTGGGGGTGAGGGGTGGTGGTGGTGGTGTGGTGGTGGTGGTGTGGTGGTGGGTGGGGGTGTGGGTGGAGGATGGGTGGTGGAACGAGAGAGTTTGGAACTTTGGATACGCTTATTATATAAATATATCAAACGCTCTTTAGATTCCATCAGCTAATAACAAGTCTAAGCATATCTTGATCGATGCCTGTCTCGCAGTCATGTCCTATGTTCCTTGCCATTAGTCTGTACGTCTTGGTGGCCGCGTATTCAGCGCATATCCTGAGCGAAGGTTCACCCACCCGTCTTTAGTATCCTAGCTAACACGGGCATAAATCACCCAGAGCAATCAGGCGGACTGGACAAATGGTAAATCGATTTGGTAGTAATGTTGTGTAATCTTCTCCCTATCGCTTGAAGATTGAATAGTCGTTCGTTAATTCTGTTTGTATATCTGATGAAAATAACATTAATTGGTGAATCCGATCTGTCGATCAATTATATGACGTCATAATCAATTACATCACATGTAGGCTGACGTCACAATCATAATTGACAGAGTTATTCCGCCTGAAATAGTCCGTCAAGTGTACGAATTCAGTCTTTGATGGGCTTGCTATTTAATAAACATTATGCTGTATATTTTGAAACTAATTTGACTGGGCACTGTTGCTGCCATAGGCAGCAAACGCACTCAGTCAAATTAGTTTCAAAATATTCAACAGCTTACCTGTATAGTTACCTTGAAATTGGGATTATGGGAATTCAGGATTCGATATATATAAATCGATCCCAACACACGTAAAGCTTGGGCGGAGCTTAGCAAGAGATGAGCTAAAAGTTTATTCGTCCATTCGCGCGCAGTGTTGAGAGATCTGATGACAATATTCACCAAACACATTGTTTCCTATATAATTAGTGAGCGTACATCACTCGAGTAACCCTTTAAATATTGCAGAACAGAAATGATAAATTAATAATAGTGCAAGGGATATTCTGTTGAATATTTTAAAACTAATTTAACTTGGAGCTGTTGCTGTCAGCATCAGGTGCCAGTCAAATTAGTTTCAAAATATGCAACAGCTTACCTGTATATTGGTCAAGGAGTTAATCTTAAATATCGCCGCGCCTATGGTTTGACGTCATTACGAAATCTTACAGTTCCAAGCAACCCTATGCAAAATTATTATACCTACATCTATATATTGCTTAATGAAGGGAAGAATAAACCTATTGAATATTTATAAAGTTAAATAGTTTTCAAAATAACCAGCATATATTTAACAATATGATGTAGGCTTACAACACTGTAATATAGGATAAAAAGTGTTAGGACAATTTAACACTTTAACGATCATATCAGCCAAACACGGCTTCTACAGTGGTCTTGAGAAATGTCCATTTGCAGACCAAGAGAAGACTATGTTTGAAAATCTACCACTGGAATGACTGGCTCGATAACCGAGCCAGTCATTCCAGTGGTAAACTTTCAAAAAATAGTCTTATCTTGGTCATCATATGTACATTTTCTATGAGAAATTAAAAATTTGAAAAGAAATTTGAGGGTTAACGGGATAAGCGTTGTCAGGTTTCATGTTGATGGATTAGGGAACTTATGTTGAGGTAGGCCCTGTAGGGGTGCTTGCTGAGACTCGATGTTTATTTGTCGGTGGCGGTAAAACGAATTGTTGGAGAGCTGCGGATGCTATTAGGAAACCGGAATGGTTATAATTATCTACTCAGTAACCACATCTTTCTGTTAGACACATTTGCATGGTGCGGGAATTAAGTAGACTATGGAAGACATGGTCAAAATACATGGATCCATTTCAATGTACGAGTGTTGCTGTTGTCCTTTGTAGTAGCAACAACCTAAAGTTAACGAAGAATATATTCAACTGTGTGCTTGTTCGCGTTTCATACAAGCACACACGCCCAACTCACTTGCGAGCACATTTTCCGCGAGAGCATGTTCCTGTAGCGTGCCAATATCGAATTTGCGCCGTTGGCGAACGCCGCAGGGACCAATATCAGCGCGTCCGTTGGCCAAATTCGATATTGGTCTCCTGCGCCGTTGGCCAACGAGCGCGCTGATATAAAATTAGATATTGGTGCCCTGCTACGTTGGCCAGCGTCGCAAATTCTATATTTGCCGCGTTACCGCGCTATTTGTACGTACACGCCCGTATGCCTAGTTATCGGTTTGTCATGGATACGCGATGTGAATCGGTATTGTGTGTGCGTATTGAAGTGTAACTCGTAATTGTTTATCAGGTCTCCTTGGATTTGGAAACTAACTTTCGAAAAATCATCGAAACAAAAAATGTATTAGTTTTGCATTTTAATTGCAATAAGAGGAACAAAAAATAAATACGACTATCCTCGTTAGCTAAACATTAGCCGTATTGATACGATCATTTCCATTCCCAATCGTCGCTTAGAAAAGCGCGCCATATTGCGCAATAAGTGGAGCGCGAAGAATTATTTTGACATTTCTGCATTAACAAAAATAGCGAAAATAACAACTCTATGAATATATAATTAGTGTGATATGGCAAGCAAGATATCTGTTCCCATGCTGTGCTGTGGGGAATGGCTTTACCATATGATATCACGTTGTTAACGCTTTAACACCTACAGATAAGGGACAACACATTATTTTGAAGTAAGATATACTAAGTTGAATATTTGAAACAAATTTTACGGCAGCGACACCTTCCAGTTAAATTACTTTCAAAATATTCAACAGCTTGTCATCGGAATGTTAAAAATAACACGTTAATAAATCTTTTTGAAATTTCTGCTTTCATAATTAGCTTCTATGCAATCCGTCTCCGGGTGGTTGGTGGGTGGAGCTGGTGGCTGGCAGAATTTCTGTAACATAGTGCTAAACAGATGAATAACGCTTACCTACAAACAATGATTCATCTGACAAACTCATTTTGCTTGAGAAAGGTGCCTTGATATTCCGTAAAGAAAATTTTCCAGCATTAATTATTGTCAGAAGTAATTATTTACGTTACGAGCACATGGGTCTGTGCAATATCGAAGCTATGGAGTTGTTAGCGAAAATAAGGCATGTGTAGTTTATGATGAACGATGGACGCAGAGCTTCTCAATAAAATCAGATTTGCCGGTGGTCAACTATGAATTATCATGACATTAGGGTAAATTTAATCCGCTAATGGGAATTTGTTACACAGACAATAAGGAACAATTAAATATTCGAAAATTGAAATTGGTGAAAGACAAACAAATGCGAACACCATTTGGAAAATAAATAGATAACCAAAATTGGAAGAGTCATACCCGAACGAGATTGACCAAAATGACTGATCCAGAAAACAGAATATAACGAGGAGAGGGATGGGCAATGTGCGGCACAAAAATAAACGAGTGACTGTACCTACGTTACTGTGAATTATGTCGCTGATTACTTGCCACTGTTGACGTTCCTGCTAGCTAATCTTATATTTGGTCTAATCTATATAGAATAAATATAAATTTGATGAAAATCGGACTGACACCCATTCTGTTTCATTTTCAGTTTCAGTTTATTTACACCCAGATCACAAAGTGGCACATGGGGAACAATGATTTTACAGGATTTGCACGTTGTGGCGGCTAGACACTATGACAGTTAACATCATCTTGGTCGTAATTCATCCATTGCATTATTGCCATTTATATTAGCAGTATCATCACATTCGTCCGCATTGACATTGCCACTAATTAATACTTTTATGACGAGGCCGGTCGTAACCGACGTCTGCACGGGTATCGAGGAGTGGCCATTTGATGGTTAGGAGACGACGATCGCCAAAAATCCATCGCCTACATGACTGGCTCCATGTCCGAGCCAGACATTCCAGTGGTATATTTCTCAACGGTCCGCAAACGGACGCTCGATGAGCAGAAATTCGGCTTTTCTTGACCACACATTTGGGCATTAAAATGGCTAATGATTATATTTAACAGTCCACGTCGTCGTCGTCGCCGCCGTCGCCGTCGCCACCGCCACCGCCGCCGTCGCCGCCGCCACCATCGTCGTCGTTATCGTCGCCTTGATTTGTGATCTCTTGCATTTGGGTACTTATTTGTACGCGTGATATGGTGTCAGTACTATGTATAGGGTTCCCCAACGTTGGAACTGTTTATTAATTATGCCAATCATGTGGCATAGTTTTATTAGTAGATTTTTTTTTGAAAATAGTTTAAAAAATTTAATGAAGATTGGGCTATTACAATAATATTTAGGCTGGATTTCTAGTCGTTTATCTTTAAAAAGTTCGCAAATAAGTATCTAATGGAATTCATCTCTCATTTCGTTATGATTGCAAAGAGGACAAATTCCTTCTTCTCCGGCGGTTCTTTCCCATCGTCCCTTTTCTATCGAAGGTCGATGATTACTTGTCCTAACCTTGTAAATAAAATTCTGTTGAGATCATTTAGCTTTATAAGATAGTCTTCCCGTTCCCAATTTGGTTTAAAATAGTTATATATTTTCACCTTCCATCTGTGTTTGCCATGTTTGGATATATTGGTCTTCAAGGCTTTTCGTTATTGTTGTTTTTATTTCTTTACAGTTATTTATTACTTGATCTGTCCAGAGGTAACTCCGCCTTGTATGAAGTTTAGCCCCGTGTACTGCGTGCGGTTGTTTCGATGATCTAAGAGAATATGGGTGTATAATCTGAATGCGAGTTTTGTTTGTTTTCCTGAAATAAGTTTAAGCCAATATGTTATCATGCGTTTTCTTATTACTATTTGAATTGGAATGTCTCCGAGCTCGCCATATATCATATACTTCGGTGTACTCTTTTAAACTGTGAATACTGGTTATTGAAAACAGCTTACGTATCCTAATAACTGTTCTAAGAATGACAGTGGGAGATTGTGTTACAGGGGTCTATCGAGGGGCCTAGTGCGCCATAAAGACGTTAGTTGGTCGGTCGTAAAACCTACGACCACCTAATAGACACATTCTATCTTAACCATGCATTTAGAATATGAATGCCATATACGAAAAATAACTGTTTTTGAATGTAATAGTCATGTTATTGAATATTTTGAAAGTAATTTGACTCTAAACTGCTTCCGACTATGACAACAATGGACCCCAGTCAATTTCAAACAATATTTTGAAACACATTTGACTGGGGGGGGGGGCCTGTTGCTGCTTACGGTAGCAACATATCCCAGTCAAATTAGTTCCAAAATATTCAACAGCTAACGTGTATGCGTGCGTGTCTTGAAATTTTGAGTATGGGACTTCATACGGTGAATTCAAGTGGCTTACTATTAGATATGGTTTTCGTGGTTAAACATCCGATAAGGTGGTCGCATAGAACAGGTTTTACGATCGACCAACAAACGCCTTTATGGGCCACTAGGCCTCAGAATAGCCAACAATTGAAGTGTGGATGCCCCTTGAGCAACTCGGTATGTTGAAGAAAACATGAGATCGATGCCCGCCTTAGATTAGGTTGCAACTGATTCAAGTCAAATTACTTTTGAACCATTCAATAGCTCTCCCGCCTCCCCCCACCCCCTCCCACACACACTTTGGTTATCTTGTAAATTGACGTACTACACCTTCTGTGCTTAAGGCTAATACCATATCGACCACCATGCAACAACAGAGCTATGATTATGATTCTCATAGCCACCTCGAACAGAAATTCCTTTACTAGTCATTATGTGATTCACATCCTACCATTAAGTTCCATTACCACGTAACTACAAACATGTACGGTGACCATGTGATTGCTGCATGGTTTGTCTGGAAGTGGTATTTGTCACCGGGCACCGGCACTAGTAACTGCGAATGTGAGGTGGTGGGGGGGGGGTGTAGGGGTGAGGGGTGGGGCCTGCAGTTGTTCCTCTCAGTGGTTTCATATGTGGGAGGGTGAGGTGACTGGGAGCTATGTTTTGGATCTCTGTGTGTTATTGCGCAAGTGATAGACTGGCTGATCCTATGACTGTTGGTGTCAAGAGAAAGTTGAGCTATTTCAATACACGGGTCACCACAGCTCGCTGCCGCAATCATCGCTAACAGGTTTCCGCCAACGATGATTGTGTCAATGAGGCGATGTAACCAGTGTATTGAAATAATTACATCTTTGACGTTTCATCTTATTCTATAAACATTAACTAATCTTCCATATATCTACATTATCGTAGAACTACACATTTCCATGGATGGATCTATTTTAGCTATGTCCCGGTCATTTCATGCTTTGCGTATGTTGGGATCGAATTATATACTTTGAAACCTGATTTCTGAGAATCCCACTTTCAAGGTAACTATACAGCCAAGCGGTTGGATATTTCGAAACTAATTTGACACGGGCTGTTGCTGCCTATTAAATTGCAAACTTATCAAAGACATGGACTCTACATATCGTACACTGCGGAATCATAATACGTTATGATGCCTTGTGACGTCATTCTACATGTGTCATAATGATTATGATGTCATATACTTGAGTGGCAGATCGGATCCTTGCGTTGGTTAGGCCAGTGGTGCTTTTGTGATCAATGCAGATCAGATGTGCTTGCTTGACAATGACACCCACACGTAAATCCTCATAATATGGATGCATTTATCATATAAACAAGCTTTCTAACCCGTTCCATATTTTTCGATATGAGCACACATGCCATATTCACGGAGTATTTTCATTGGCTGTTGGGTGCCAACCCATTTAAATCGACCAATTAAAACATCGATTGATGTGAGCGTGACGCGTAGGGATTACTACGCGGTACTGTTTTGCTACAATTTGTTTACTACGATTTGTCATTCATGAAACGTCATCGCAAAATGTCATCGTTTGACAGTTTATCAGTCGGCAGCGAAGTAACGATTGATGGCCGTGGCTCTGCGATAGTCTTAGAAGAAAAGTGTAGTTTACGGCTGACATCGCCAGATTTTGTGTTTGTCACTATATTTTGCTGCGCATTCAGTATATGTTATCAATTAGTGGTGCGTCACAGCGGCGGTATCGATTTCACGAAAATCAACAATGAGAAATCAGATAAAAGTCACATCAGCAACTCTTGGCAATTATTTCAAAATTACAGTTTATATGATAAATAAAATCTCAAACTCGGTCACTTTTCATATCACTATTATGAACCTCGTTGAAAATGATCAACTTTGCACTCGTTAAAGCTCGTGCAAATTAATAATTTTCAACTCGGTCCATAATAGTGATATGAAAAGTGACCTCGTTCCAGATTCTCTATTTAAGGATCCATATTCTGAAACTACGAACTAGTTTCTTAACCCCTCTTGTGTCAGTCAACAGCGCCTCAAAGCGTTCAAAATACTACTTGCTGTATCAATTAAACATTTTGACGGTCAATGTTGTTCAAGATATTTTAATTTTAGAAGACTATTTTTACAAACTTACCACTGCATTTTATTTCGCTAGCTTGGTCATTAAAGGGGTAATGGTAAACAAAATTTAAGTTTTTAATTAACCAGTCTCTAGCTGCAGGCCGGAAGAAGAGTATTTTTGAAAATTTACCACTAGAATGACTGGCTCGGTTACCGAGCCAGTCATTCTAGTGGTAAATATTAAAAATGCACTTTTCTAGATCTTTCAAATAGCCATGTCCTAAGACCACTGCCATGTTGTTTTTGGTTAGTTTGACCAATAAAGGGTTAAGTTGACACAAGGGGTGTTAAACCTTGTAATTATCCCAACCCTTGAAATGACAAAATTGATTTATCTCCACTAAGATAATGGAGGAATCCAGTATTAGCTATGCCCAGCCCGGCTCTAGCTATGCTTAACACACGCTTTGCCCGTGTTCAGATCGACAGATCCCTGCAATCTCCGAATCTCAATTACCAGAAAACCCGACAGGTAAGCTGTTGGATATTTTGAAACTAATTTGACTGGGTGCTGTTGCGGCCTATTGTTTCAAAATATTCAACAGCATATTTATTAAATAGTAAAGACATACAATTCGTACAACAACGCTTTAGCCAGTCATCAATTATGTGTTTGTGACGAGCTTAATTACGCCATTCATAACGTCAACTGTTATGACGTCATCCTACTTGTCACGTGGTCGATTATGATGTAGAAAACAGCAACAGCGTACATCAATATAGTTTTCAAAACATACATCAGCACTCTTTACAACGCAAACGAGCTAATCGAACAGCGACCAATACAATATGGGAGGCACATACAGAAACAGAGACGTTTGTTCATATAGGGACTATTCCTGAAAAGATTCTCTTTGCGCAGAGCCCATAATGGCTGAGTATAGGCGTTGATAGATCACCATTGGGGCTTCCCTGTGTCCCTTAATAGCGGGGCACTAATGATAGGGCAGACCGAAGATTCACGTTACACAGCTGCCTGAGTGTTTATGGGTGGGCCAATAGCCATTGTTCTGTAATACTGCCTTATTACTATTTATATTGAGCGAAATATAATATATCTTCGTGACAATCTCTTTTGTATTTAAATTGTGCTTGAACGGGTTTTGCATATATGCATGTAGTACTGTAGATGCGTCATGAATATGTCGCAATGCGATCTGATGATGCGAAATAGAAGGTAATAATTACACCTTTGAAACCGAAATACGGAATTAGAGTACTAATTTACAATTTAAGTAGGATTCTAGGCGGCAACAGCTCCCTGTCAAATTAGTTTCAAAATATTCAAAAGTCCGCCAAAATAGTTGCGTTGGAATTGAGATTCTGGAAATTCACAGTTCAAAGTGTTGAATGGGCGTTGTCATGTAGCCGGTCTACGTGTTCACACCCATGCAATTCATTCCTTCTATGCGGCATTATCAGGCGGCCTGTTAGCGTGACGTAGAAGGAAGAAATAAAAGGGGCGTGACACCATAGTAAATCAGTAACCGTATTGCATCTACTCTTTGAGTGTTCAGCAGTCGCATTATTCGTAATGATCGCGCGACCAATGCTGGATAGCTATTGCGGTATTGTTCTAATATCTAAGTCAGCAACACTGAGTGTGACCTGGATCCCAGTCTTCATTCATCATCTAGACGCTATACATACACGTTTGTTGCTATGGCGAATGGATGGCTGGTGATGCTCTCAAGTAAATATATTCTATATTTAATAGTGACCGTGTAAGCTGTTGGTTGGTATGTGGGGGGGGGGGAGTGACTTAGTTGTGAGTGGACATGGATATGGGTGGAGATGGTGGTAGTGGTGACGGTGGTGTTGGTAGTGGTGGTGGTGGTGGTGGTGATGGTGATGGTGATGGTGGTAGTACTGATAGTAATGGTGTTAGTGGTGGTGGTGGTGGTGGTGGTGGTGGTGGTGGTGGTGGTGATGGTGGTGATGGTGATGATGATGGTGGTAGTACTGATAGTAATGGTGGTAGTGGTGGTGGTGGTGGTGGTGGTTATGCAGTGGTGGAGCTGGTGGTGGTGGAGCTGGTGGTGGTGACGATGGTGGTGGTGGTGGTGGTGGTGGTGGTGGTGGTGGTGGTGGTGATGATTTGATGATTTTATGATTTGGTTGTTGCATGTGCCAGGCACCACATTATGAGATACGCCCAGGCTACCACCATAACAGGCTAACCGAACAGGAAATACCACACCTCCCAATTGAATTCGTTCCAGAATATTCAATATAAATTCTATTAAATTGTAAAATTGAAAATATTCAATATTATATTGGAACAAATTCAGAACTGAGATAAGAAAAACGGTCTTTTAACCCTTTCAGGACGAAGCCGGCCAACATCGGCCGCTACAGTTGCCTAGAGGAACGTCTATTTGCAGGCCAAGTGAAGACTATTTTTGAAAATTTACCACTAGAATGACTGGCTCGGTAACCGAGCCAGTCATTCCAGTGGTAAATTTTCAAAAATAGTCTTCTCTTGGTCTGCAAATGGACATTCAATAAGAACATATTTGGATTTTCTTGAAATAATTTGGTCATTATAGGGTTAAGGCAGTTGTCATTTCATCCGTTGTTTCAGAGCATCAGTGACTTCTCTGCTTGACTTAGTCACAGAATTCTAGCACCTTATTAGGACATGGATTTAGATAAACAAAATTAAGGGTCATCAACATATTAACAATTTAAAGGTAAATGCCCCCCCCCCCCCACCCCCCCCCCCCCCGAGCCAGTCATTCCAGTGTTATAGGGTTAAGGCAGTTATCATTTCATCCGTTGTTTCAGAACATCAGTGCCACTTATTGACCCATTGTCGGCCCAATAACCTGCGCTATAATGGGTAACTATCACTGCTGTTACCACTGATGGAAAGAGTCGATGATTCCGGATCGTCTATTTAAAACTAGACCACCATCGTTGTATGCATCAATAAGGATTAGTTTCCGAAATCGGACACCAGAACAGTAATCAATACAGATTAGGGTGATAATGGATAGTTTCTCTTTATAGTCTGATGATCTACTTTGAACGCCAGGGTAACGCCAGGAATGATTGACTAGCGGAATGAGACGCATATTAGTAGCAGAAGTATTTGTAATTGCAATACCAGTATAATGGTATATTAACTATGTCATGAATGTAAATATCACATCAGCAACAAAAGCAATGATTGTGGTAGAAATAGTCGCATTGACAGTGGGAGAAACATAATCAACAGTAGTATATGCAATAAGAACAGCATCGTCATGGTAGACAGCAGCAGCAACGCGTCAAGTTACAAGACAAAACCGGCATCAGGTGGAGCAACAGTAGCAACACGTCACGCTACAAACCAACACCAATAACAGGTGGAGCGACAGCAGCAACACCAATATCCGTAGGAGTTACAAAATAGATGGCTGTTTCAACATATATCTTTCGTACGAAAAACTGACTGAAAGACATTGGGAATTACCATGTAAACAACACTGTTACCAATACAAATGCCACTTGAAATCGGCACCACTAACGACAGTGACACTGTCAGCCATATTGGACTCGTTGTATACACTTGTAATAGCATAACCACCTCATACTAATACGGGTGATTCCAGTAGTGTCATCGAAAAGCATCCGGGTGGTAGAACCTAAGCATGCCACACGTGACTCATTCAGTACAATTCCAATCGAACCGACGACAGTCTCAATCTCACCTAATGTATACATGTCAAATTCAACCATAGTTCTCCCCAACAATCTCAACCATAACAAATTTCATCAGAAATTAAAGCCACACTACTAACACAAATGCGAACAAACGGTACAAACACAATTCACGCCCAGTCGCACTCTTTACAGAGTATCCATCGATTATCTGTCTATATGACCTCATCATCAGCTAAGCGACATGTAGGATGACGTCATAATCATTACGTCATAAATGAATATATATGGCTAGTCTTTAACTCTTAATAATCCGACACGTTATACGAATTGTATGTCTCTACTAATTTATAAACATTTTGAAACTAATTTGACTATGCGCTGTTGATGCCATAGACAGCAACAGCGCCCAGTCAAATTAGTTCAAAACAATTCAATAGCTTACCTGTACAGTTTTCTGGAACTGTATAGTCAGAAAGTTCAGAGATCGATCGCTCCCAACACGAGCGAGGTGTGGGTGGAGCTTAGCTAGAGATGTAGTGTCGTCCTTGACAGCACCCAGTCAAATTAGTTTCAAAATATTCAACAGCATGTTTATTAAATAGCAAAGAATTACAAAGACTACAATTTATACGTGTCTGACTCTTTGAGATTTGATGACGGTCTATATGGAACCCTTTGTTTTGACGTCATCATACACGCGCTGAATTGATTATGACGTCATACGAGGTCAGATGATGGATGGATACTCTGGAAAGTTGAATTCCACCGGGCCGACCCATTATCTCGGATAACGGCTCGGAATCATACAGAATAAGTGATTTAATTGATTATTATTTACAAACAATCGCTAACAGGCATCCAACCGTTTTTAATAATACAGAACTTTCTTTCGAAACAAGCATAAATCAAAGTGCCCCCCCCCCCCCCAAATTAATTTCTAGTAACACTAGATGTTTACTCGATGTATACAAATATTTATATAAAATAGGGTATAAATTCGCTCCGTAAGGCCTTAAAGAAATATCCCGATGCAATTCGCTCGAACAGGAAAATAATAGCTCAGTGGACTTCCTGGATGTCACCATTTACAAAGGTTCACAATTTGATGAATCTATATATTTAGACCATAAGGTATACTTTAAGCGAACATACTCACACTAGTTGCTTCAGAAAAAATCGTTTCATCCGCCTCACACGTTTAAGGAGTTGATAAAATCGTAAATTATCAGATTTCATAGAAATTGTCCCGACAGGAAAACACTGGATTCAGCCTGTTTGGTACTATGTCAAGCTCTGACGCCTAGAAGCTACAGCGCTCGCCTTATACGAAAAATTAAGTCTGATACATTGCGTAACATAAACGTAGATCAATATAGTAAAGTAGATAACACCAACATAAAACTTAGGTATAATCGACAGGCACCTGGAAATAGGGAATCTAGAAAATGCGGAAAACCAACATGTAAGTTAGAACAAATTATTCCGCATCAAGACAAATTCACTAGTTACCAAACCAAAGACAAGCTTCGATTTCAGTCAAGCCTTACTTGTGATTCTGAAAACGTCATCTACCTATTAGGATGCTAACTATGTCAAAACAATATGTAGGCCAATCAAAGGGTCGTTTCCGCGTGCGTGCGACCAGACACATTTCAGACATAAAATTAAATGAAGATACCAGTGTAACTGCCCACTTTAATCTTCCGGGTCATATAACTGATCGGGACTTGGAAATCTTTCTCATCGAACAAACACCTCTACAACACTGAGGAGAAGCTTTTTGGATTAATTGCCTACAAACTAAATGGCCTTCTGGATTAAATATGGATCCAATGCTACCAGATGAGAGGCCGGTAACGCCTTTTGTCCTCAAACAATAGAAGAACTATAAAACTTGCAAAACTTTTCAAAGAAGAATATGCTAACTTACAAACCAAATTACAAAAACATTTTGGTTCCCGAGCAGTTGTTGCTTATAAGAAAAGTCCCAGCCTCCATAATCTTTTAGTAAGAGCGAAACTTACATGAGAAAGAAACTTATAGAATGTAAGCTTCCAACAAACAATGAAGCCAACCGGCAACTATCCAAACAAAACAACAACTCTCAGGTAATAAAATAAGCAAGAAATCTCCTGTTTTAAGGAAGGTGAGCCTGTGCGTTTGGCAATATTATAAAACTACTGCTGCTGCTGCTGCTGCTGCTGCTGCTGCTGCTGCTGCTGCTGCTGCTGCTATTGCTGATGCTGCTGGTGCCGCCGCTGCTACTGGTGGTATTGCTGCTGCTGCTGCTGCTGCTGCTGCTGCTGCTATTACTACTACTACTACTACTACTACTACTACTACTACTACTACTACTACTACTACTACTACTACTACTACTACTACTACTACTACTACTACTACTACTACTACTACCACTACTACTACTACCACCACCACCACCACCACCACCACCACCTCCACCACTACTACTACTACTACTACTACTACTACTACTACTACTACTACTACTACTACTACTACTACTACTACTACTACTACTACTATTATTACTACTACTACTACTACTACTACTTCTACTACTACTACTACTACTACTACTACTACTACTACTACTACTACTACTACTACTACTACTACTACTATTACTACTACTACTACTACTACTACTACTACTACTACTACTACTACTACTACTACTACTATTACTACTACTACTACTACTACTTCTACTACTACTACTACTACTACTACTACTACTACTACTACTACTACTACTACTACTACTACTACTACTACTATTACTACTACTACTACTACTACTACTACTACTACTACTACTACTACTACTACTACTACTACTACTACTACTACTACTTCTACTACTACTACTACTACTACTACTACTACTACTACTACTACTACTACTACTACTACTAGTACTACTATATATATTATAATAACGGTTACCCCTACATGCTGTTGCAACAGCCATGCAAGAAAAAATAAAATGAACTTGAACTTGATCTCTATACTTGCACATCACAAAAGACCATCTATCTTGACCGTCTACACGTACGCTGGACACTTTTAACGGTAAGTGGAGCTTGCCAAGTCTTGCTTGACGAGACATTAAATTCACCTTTTCAGAGTACCCACCCATCATATGACGTCATAATCAACTACATGACGTGTACAATGACATCATAATGAATGACGTCATGAATGACGTCGATAAGTACGTCACGAACGCATATTTGAAGACGGTCTATGCGTTGTCGTACAAATTGTATGTCTTTACCATTTAATAAATATTCTGTTGAATATTTTGAAACTAATTTGACTGGGTGCTGTTGCTTCCATGAGCAGCAACGGCACCCAGTCAAAATAGTTACAAAATATTCAACAGCTTCCCCGTATAGTTTTCAGTAAATTGATAGTTAGGGCATTCGGGGATCGATCAATCCTAACAGGGCGAGGTGTGGGTGGAGCTTAGCTAGTGATAGGCGGGGCACAACTAAAAATGGAAAGGTCCATTGACGTAAGGTGCAACAATGAACTTTCTCAGTTTATGATGTATCAGAGGATATTAAAGTGAGATTTCGAGACGCAAGATCCTAGCATCCACACTCATATTATGAAATCATAGAGAATAACATCAGCATCCTCGATCACGAAATAACTATTTGTGGTGATGTGGTACTAAGGAGACTACAGTAAGAGCACGTGCGTGTGTACACACGAACACACGCACGCACAAAAGCGAGCAGGCACGCACGATTGCACGCACGCATACACACGCGCACGCTTGCACGCACGCACACGGAAAGACTTAATTAATTAATCTATTTACTCGTACTATATCACGCTAATACTAATACATATTTAACACGGTCTATTCTACAAACATATAGGCAAATATAGCGTCAATCACGAGATAAATTAAGTCATTTGGCACGAAGATACGGACACAATTATTGACTTGTGTCAAGGGAGTCTTGAAGGTATATAATCTGCCAGTCTACACGGCGAGAAATGTGTTTCTACGAAGCTAATTTGCGCGTTAGCCACCTTGAACCAAAGAGAGCAATCGGCCAATTCAGTCATGTAGACAATGAATTAGTCTATCGTATACACAAAGGCATAATCCTGCGAATCATTGAGAAAACACCATTACTGCGTCAAGGCCGAATGTTGTATGAACTCGCCCAGGCCTAATGACCTCAGCGACTGGGAGGATATTGTTAATGTCACCGTAGGGAAAAGAAGATATATAGAGAAAAATGACCAAGGTCTGAAGATCAATTTATCTTCATAGTGTCTAATAGAGGGGCCATTTTTATCTAGCTCCCACCCAATTCTGGTTGAGCACTGCCCACATTTAACGCACGTTGGAAACTTGGAATTGATTTTAAACTTGAATTCGCAGAATCTAATTTTCAAGGTAATTATACACGCAAGCTGATGAAAATTCTAAACCTAATTTGACTAGATGTTGATGCTATGCAACATTTAATCAATGGACCTTTCTAGTTTTAGCTATGCCCCGCCCATTTTTAGCTAAGCTCCACCCTCATCTCGCTCGTGGAGGGAATCGATGGATCACTGAATTTAGTGACTATCAGCAAACAATACAGGTACGCTGTTGAATATTTTGAAACTAATTTGACTGGTTACTGTTGCTGCCAATGGCATCAACAGCGCGCACTCAAATTAATTTCAAAATATTCAACAGCATCATTATTAAATAGTAAAGACAATTCGCACAGATATGCTTAGCCCGTCACAAATTATGCATTCGTGACGTATTTATCTACGTCATTCATGACGTCATAATCAATCATGCCATCCTACACGTCACGTAGTTGATTAGTACGTCATATGATGGATGGATAAACTGGAAAGGTCCATTTGGTCCCGATATCTGTGAAAGTGTCCCGACAAAGATAGCCCCTGTATTGCGAATGCCACAAGACATCACTGTGCAGAAAGCTTTAGAATCTGATGTACTCGGTGCCAAAGCTCGTAAAAGACGCCACTGTACACACCAGTTAAGGTTGCCAGGTACTTATTTAACTGCAAAAAGAATTCGAACTGTGTACACAGCCGACCAAGAAGAACCAGAGCCGCGGAGCTAAGGGCTCTCGTTGAGGACAAGAAACAGCAGCCAAAGAAAAAAACTGACAGATTGCAGTTGCAGAATGTTTTCAAACTACTGCACCCGCTGTAAATAGTATATCGTGGTCGTGGTCGTCGTGGTCGTGGTCGTCGTCGTGGTCGTGGTCGTGGTCGTCGTGGTCGTCGTGGTCGTCGTGGTCGTCGTGGTCGTCGTGGTCGTCGTCGTCGTCGTTCTCGTCGCGTCGTCGTCGTCGTCGTCGTGGTCGTCGTCGTCGTGGTCGTCGTCGTCGTCGTCGTCGTCGTCGTCGTCGTCGGAAACAATATCAGATCGTCGTCGTCGTCGTTGTCGTCGTCGTCAGTAACAATATCAGAAATCCATTTCTTAGCTGCATAGTTAGAACTATATTTCATTATATTTTTTGTATACATTTATAGGTATTTATTAATCTGTCAAATTCTCAAAAACAAATAAAAGTAACCGGCAATGCTAAATTAGCATGCTACAGTTTCCTATTGGTGGGGGCGGGGGTGGGGGTGGGGTGGGTGGTGGTGGTGAGTGGGTGGAGCTTAGCTAGAGATGGGCGCGGCATAGATAAACCTGGAATCCTCCATTGCTCATAGTGTATAACGCGCCACATCCTGGAAGTGAGTATTAAAACCATCTCTCTGGCTGTACATTCTCAGTTGTTAAAATGCAACTATGTTGCATAGATACACTCTCTGTATCTCTCATACACTTACATTATCTAACCCAATATACATACCACACAGCAAATGGATCCATCGATCTCTGAACTTCATGACTAGCAATTTCCAAAAAACTATACGGGTAAGCTGTTGGATATTTAGAAACTAATTTGACAAGTCAAATTAGTTTCTAAATATTCAACAGCATGTTTATTAAATAGTAGAGACATACGATTCGTACATCGTGTCGTACTATTAAGAGTTAAAGATGGACCGTATATAATCATTTGGACGTAATAACTATGACATCCTTCACGCCGCTTAGCTGATTATGACGTCATATGACGTCATTATTCTGGAAAGGTCCATTAAATGTTGTCATGTAAACTATGAATTCTAATTAAAGAGGCAGTATGGTTACCCTCACAGATCGAACACATTGTAGCGACATATTTATAGATCTAATTGCGGGGTTCAACACAGCCAGAGTAGATCGTTAGACATTAATGACATTTTCAATAAACTCAAGCGTATTTCTATTTAGCGATATCGATCAAGTGTTTGCATATTGCGAACAGAGAACACGTATGGAATACACATCTTTTACATTTTCCTAATGATAAAATAAATGTATATCATTAGAGGTTAATCTTTCCCCAGTGATCTAAACTCATGAGAAGAAAATTACTGTGAGCGAGCTCCGTTGTTTCCTGCGTGACTTGGGAAGCCTATGGTCAATGCACGCTCAAATAACTGGTTCGATGGTCAACTGTAATTCCGTAGTTTGCTTGTTGATATTGATGGCGGCTATTCATGACAATTTATCTTTCCAGAGTATCCATCGATCATCTGACCTCCTATGACGTCATAATCAGCTCAGCGCTTGTATGATGACGTCACAATCATTACATCATAAAGTGTTCCATATAGACCCTTACTAATCTCAAATACTCCGACAAGTTGTATGAATTGTGTCTTTGTAATTCTTTGCTATTTAATAAACATGCTGTTGAATATTTTGAAACTAATTTGACTGGGCGCTGTTGCTGCCTTAGGCAGCAACAGCACCAAGTGAAATTGGTTTCAAAATATTCAACAGCTTAAATGTGTGGTTTTTTGGAAATTTATAGTCAGGGTGTTCAGAGATCGACCAACCCCAACACGAGCGAGGTGTGGGTGAAGCTTAGCTACAGATGGGCGGGCATAGCTAAAACCGGGTAAGTCCATTGGTGTGTAGCTAAGAAAAAGAATGAATTCAACATAAATGTGTAGACCCAAATGAAAATAAACGTTTATATACCATTTTGTAAATGATAGTCAAAGTATTGATCATTATTTATCTAAACATTCTGTTTTCACTATCCGGTTCTTGTTAGCTGGCCAGAATTGGTTCACTCTCTGGTAATCTAAATGAAAGTTTGTTAACAGGGGATTGCATTAATATGCCATGGCACCTATTTTAGTTGAGAACTGTTATAATAAATGGCAACAGCAGCTTTAAGCAACGCCATTTTAAACATAAATACTAGTTCTGTAAAATGATTTGAATATTTGTTCATCATTCATGGATGCTATGGATTATTCATTCATCTGAGTCTGGTGGAATTTCATCTAAATCTGCTTGCATAAGAGCAATATACTATGTGAAATCGTGAATATCAATTACCATATCGGTTTTACTTATGTTATGCAGTATTAGTACCACGACTCTCAAGCAATATCAATACCGTTTACTGGTTCAGTCATACTTGAAATCTAATCAATGAAATTTCCCAGAAGGCAATATATTATTTTCTCTGTGAGAAGGGTCTTCTAGAAATCACCAAATTGTTGCAACTGAAAGTAGTTCCTTATCTGGATCAAGGTAATATAAAGACACGACACAATACTGTTTGCTCAGTCTGTTGGTGCCTGTAATAAGACAAGGGAGTAGACACCCTTGCTTTCGAGAATCATATACCAGCATCAACACTGGAACAAATATTCTTAAATATTCTTTACTAAAAAAACTTACATGCAGTCCAAAATCCTTATCAATGTTAGCATAACAAAATAAACTGGGGACTTGCAACAATAACGACATTAGTGCATTTGCGTCTTCTGATATTTGCTGAGACACGATATTGGTTAAGATACAAATAATTCTAACGCTACTCCAACAAGTACATTCGCGATACTAATATCAATTATTATTGCAGCTAAGCCTAACAAATTCAAATGTAAATACAGCACATATATAACCTAACCACAACTAAACCAACCAATCCAAGAAAATGCAAACCGCAAGCCAAAGAAAATCAGACACAATTAATTCACACCAGAAACAATAAGCAACAACACCACACCTACTTCGACCCATCCCATTCAGAGTTGGCCTAAACATATCCCAAACAAGTCAGCTCTGCCAAATTGCATTCCATGACAAGATAATACAATTGAATTCCTACCAGCCTTATCCGAGCTGCACATAATACAATATACATATACCTATCGACAAAGCATGAAACTATAGAAAATGACGACCCTATTCGTGGCGGTGAACCATGGAGGAAAAGTACAATCCTGGGCTCACTGCTTTGCAGTACTGTTGACATTTCTGCACGTTGCGTCATGGGGAATATAGCTTTCCAGTCCTTCTGGAAGTTATGGATTCGTAGATCAAAGATGCCCTTGAGAAAGAGGCTACGTTTATACAATGCAACCTGCGTAACCTTGATGCTGTATAACTGTAACAGCTGGGCAGCTCCAAAGGCAGCTCTAGACAAACTCGATGCCTGCCACCGCAAACACCTACGTACCATCACTGGATACCGATGGCCAGACAGCATAATTTCCAACGATGCACTATACAAGATGTGTAATAGGTCGCCGCTGTCTGTAAATGTCGCCCAGCAAAGATGGTCCATGTTTGGCCATGTGCTAAGGATGCCAGAAGACACCAGCGCAGAGAACCTTGGAATTCGCCCTACTCGGAGCCAGCAAATGCAAAGCCAGGAGAGGACGTCATTGCATAAATCTGCTAAGCGTGCTACGAGGTGACCTCAAGAAAGCAGGACTCGGTAGACTCAAGTCAAAAATGGACCTGAGGAAGCTAAGGATTTCGGCTGAGGACAAGACACAGTGGGCAAAAGCGAAGAAGGACTGAGTGAAGCTGTAGGATGTTTCTACTACTACAGCCGCAGAATACAGTAATCATACATACATTTATCATATAAACAAGCCTTCTAGCCCGTACCATATTTTTCAATATGAGCACACGTGCCATATTCAACGGAGTATTTTCATTGGCTGTTGGGTGCGCAACCCATTTAAATCGACAAATTAAAACATCGATTGATGTAAGAGTGGCGCTTAAGGATTATTACTACTTTACGACGATTCGGTTACTACGATTTGTCATTCCTGAAACGTCATCGCAAAAGGTTATCGTTTGAAAGTTTATCAGTCGACAGCGAAGTAACGATTGATGGCCGTGGCTCTGCGAAAGTCTTAGAAGAAAACTGTAATTTATGGCTGACATCACCAGATTTTGTGTTTGTCACTATATTTTGCTGCGCATTCAGCATCTGTTATCGAGTAGTGGTGCGTCACAGCGGCGGTATCGATTTCGCGAAAATCAACAATGAGAAATCAGATAAAAGTCACATCAGCAACTATTGGCAAATAGTTCAAAATTACATTTTATATGATAAATAAAATCTCAAGCTCTGTCACTTTTCATATCACTATAATGGACCGAGTTGAAAATTATCAATTTGCACGAGCTTTAGCATTGATTATTTGGAAATGAGTCTGTTCAATGCTGTCGAAAACAGCTGAATGATTGCTAGACATGCTTCCTGGTATATATGGGAGCAAGGCTGTCATCCATAAAAAGCAATCTTATGGTCCCAACACGTTGGGCTAAAATATGAATGCATGGAACGAATGTTAGCCATACGATGTATTTCATGGACTCGGGCATATGATAAAACATGTATGTGTGAATGCACGGGGCGTGTCACCATTGTAAATCGCGACACCTTTAGTCCAAAGTCTCTCAGTTCATGTGAGCAGCTGCATTTTCCATGTATATTGCTGAGGGGCAGTTGTTGTTTGGTTCTCCAGTCGAAGACAGCAACATCTTCACCAACACTTCGTGTGAAATCTATACCAGCCTTAATTCCTCATCTAGATGACTATGTACTATTTTCGCTGCGGCGAAAGGATGACTGGCTGGTGACACAATGGAACATTCACAAGTAAATATGTTGTCGAATTGATTGTTGTCGGGCAAACAGTCAGTGGGTAGTGAGTGAAATTTTGGTTGGTTGGCGAGAGTGGTGGTATTGGTGTTGTTGTTGTTGCTATTGGTGGTGGTGGTGGTGGTGGTGGTGGTGGTGGTGGTGGTGGTGATGATGATGGTGATGGTGGTGATTGTGCGGCTGCTAACAGTAGATGTGGTGGCGCCAGTGTTGGAGGAGGTGGCGGTGATGTGTGTGCGTGCGTGCGTGCGTACGTGCCTGCCCGGCTGCGTGCGTGCGTGCGTATGTGTTTGTGTGCTTGCGTGCGTGCGCGCACGTGCCTGCATGCGTGCGCGTTTGTTATGATGCTGGTGGTAGTGTTGTTGTTGTCGTTGTTGTTGGTGGCGGTGGTGGTTATACGGGTGGTGATTGTGGTGCTGGTAGTAGTAATTGTGCTGCTGGTGATTAATGTCTTGTAAGCACCAGGTACAAGACTATGAGACACTCCAGGCGTAGCCCATACTAGGCTGTCTGATCTGGAAATGCATTATTTTATAAAGGAATTTGTTTCAGAATGTTCAATATATTATGTACTAAATATAAAAAAGGGAAAACAGAATATTATAATGAGAATAAAATTGGAAGAACATCCGATCGGATAGAATGATAATGAGGTTTTACAGAATTGACAACGCCATCAATGGATTCAATGCGCGACCGAAGTATCGCCTTAACTTAGTCACGCACTTCTAGCAACACCTTATTAGGACATGGATTTAGCAAAGCAAAATTACCCGCCATAGCCATATTAACCATTTAAAGACAGCAGACATATGTCAAAACTCAACTTATTTCTTTCAGGTCGAAAGGGTTAATTAAAGCACGTACATACGCATTGCTATCTAAATCAGCACTATTTACCCCCCATCGAAGGCAAGAACCGAACCTGATTACGTAATAAGGGTATTGGCCATCAAACAATTTTGCGTGCTCGCCACCACTCCGCCCCACCCCACCCCAGCAGGCACCCACCTCCCGAGAACCCAGCTTACTGTACCGATACTTGGCCAACAGGGCCAGGTATTGGCCAAGTACCAACCAAGTACCATGCATTATCAGTGTCAATTATGAATTATTACTATCTGATTGGAAAGGATCGATGTGCGGATTTCGGATCGTCTATTTAAAACCAGATCACCATCCTTGATTCATCAATAAGGATTAATTTCCGGAACCGGACACCAGAACAGTAATCAATACAGATTAGGGTGAAATGGATAGTTTGTCTTTATAGTCTGAGGATCTACTTAGAATATCATGGTAACGCCAGAGGTAAAGGACTAGCGAAATAAGACGCATACCAGTAGCAAACGTATTTGTAATTGTAATTGTAATACCAGAATCGCGCTATATATATTGTTATTAACTATGACATGAATGTAAATATCACATCATCAACAAAAGCATGATAGCATTTGAAATTGTAGCATTGACAGTAGGAGCAAAATAACCAACAGTAGTGTATGTCATAGTAACAGCATCGGCCTTGTATCCAACCCTTGCAACACGTCACGCTACAAACCACCACCAATATCAGTAGAAGCAACAGCAGCAACACGTCACGCTACAAACCAACACCAATATCAGTAGAAGTAACAGCAGCAACACGTCACGCTACACACCAACACCAATATCAGTAGAAGCAACAGCAGTAACACAACACGCTACACACCAACACCGGTATCAGTGGAGGCAACAGCAGCAGCACATCACGCTACATACCAACACCATTATCAGTATTAGCAACAGCAGTAACACATCACGCTACACACCAACACCGATATCAGTAGAAGCAACGGCAGCAAACACATCACGCTACACACCAGCACCAATATCAGTAGAAGCAATAGCAGTAAGATATCACGCTACACACCAACACCATTACCAGTAGGAGCGACAGCAGCAACACATCACGCTACAAACCGACACCAATATCAGTAGAAGCAACAGCAGCAACATGTCACGCTGCACACCAACACCAATATCAGTAGGAACGGAAGCGCAACACGTCAGGCTAGAAACAACCACTAATAGCATTTGGAACGACAGCATAGTTAACTGATTCAACCATGTATATTTGGTAGGAAAAATGACTGAAATACGTTGGGAATTACTACGTAAACAATACTGATACCAATACAAAAATCCAATTGAAATAGGCACCACTAACGACAGTGACACTGTCAGTCAAATTGGAATGAATGTATATTGCTGTTTGACTACTTCATATTAATAATGTAGATTCCAGTAGTGCCAGCGAAAAGCATCATGGTGCTCCAACTAACCATGCCACATATCACTAATTCAACACAATCCTAATCGAACCGATGCCAATCATAAACTCAACAAAAGTATCCAAGACAAATCCAACCCAAGTTCTCCCCAGCCATTCAAACCATAGCAGATTTCAGCAGAAATTGCAGACACAATCCTAACTAACACAAATGCGACCAAAACCAATTCAACCCAGTCACACTCATTTGAACACAAAATCAAACTTATGTAGATCCAATCAAATCCATGAACCGATGCTACAATCTTATCCCTACTCAACATAACCTGGCAATCCTGAACCGATGCTACACTCTTATCCCTACTCAACATAAACAGGCAATCCTGAACCGATGCTACACTCTTATCCGTACTCAACATAACCTGGCAATCCTGAACCGATGCTACACTCTTATCTCTACTCAACATAACCTGGCAATCCTGAACCAATGCTACACTCTTATCCGTACTCAACATAACCTGGCAATCCTGAACCGATGCTTCACTCTTATCCGTACTCAACATAACCTGGCAATCCTGAACCGATGCTACACTCTTATCTCTACTCAACATAACCTGGCAATCCTGAACCAATGCTACACTCTTATCCGTACTCAACATAACCTGGCAATCCTGAACCGATGCTACACTCTTATCCCTACTCAACATAACCAGGCAATCCTGAACCGATGCTACACTCTTATCCGTACTCAACATAACCTGGCAATCCTGAACCGATGCTTCACTCTTATCCCAACTCAACATAACCTGGCAATCCTGAACCGATGCTACACTCTTATCCCTAATCAACATAAACAGGCAATCCTGAACCGATGCTACACTCTTATCCGTACTCAACATAACCTGGCAATCCTGAACCGAGCTACACTCTTATCCCTACTCAACATAACCAGGCAATCCTGAACCGATGCTACACTCTTATCCCTACTCAACATAACCTGGCAATCCTGAACCGATGCTACACTCTTATCCCTACTCAACATAACCTGGCAATCCTGAACCGATGCTACACTCTTATCCCTACTCAACATAACCTGGCAATCCTGAACCGATGCTACACTCTTATCCGTACTCAACATAACCTGGCAATCCTGAACCGATGCTACACTCTTATCCCAACTCAACATAACCTGGCAATCCTGAACCGATGCTACACTCTTATCCCTACTCAACATAACCAGGCAATCCTGAACCGATGCTACACTCTTATCCGTACTCAACATAACCTGGCAATCCTGAACCGATGCTACACTCTTATCCCTACTCAACATAACCAGGCAATCCTGAACCGATGCTACACTCTTATCCCTACTCAACATAACCTGGCAATCCTGAACTACTACTACTACTACTACTTCTACTACTACTACTACTACTACTACTACTACTACTACTACTACTACTACTACTACTACTACTACTACTACTACTACTACTACTACTACTACTACTACTACTACTGAAACCCCCATCATGTTACTGAGATATTTGAAATTCATATATAAACATTTATTATTCTATTAACGGCTTTGTTTATATACTACAAATATGTTATATATAAAATAGCTCCGTTATCATAAATATGGTATATATAATAACTCTTACAACCATATGCTAGTGCAATAGCCTGTGAGAAATAAAGTGGACTTGAGCTTGATCTCGATACATGCAAAGCACAATAGACCATCTGTGTCTACATGTAAGTTGGGCACTTTTAAAGTAACTGGAGCTCTACTATTGATGACAGATTAAATTGATGTAAGATACAAAAATGCCCTTTTTTCCGTTGATGATATTTAAAGGATATTAAAATGAGTTGTCGAGACAGAAGATCCTAGCGTACACACTCATACGAAAAAATAGTGAATAACATCATCATCAGTCATGAGATAATTATTGCTGGTAACGTAGTACGAACACTTACTGCAGCAATAGCACATGCGTATGCACGCACACACGCACGCACGCACACGTACAGACACGCATACACGCAGGCACACATCTACGCACGTATGCTCGTAGGCACGTATGCACGCGGAAAGACTTAGATTAATTAATTTATTTACTCGTATAATAGCATGCAATGGCAATATGTACTACATCTTTGACACTGTCTATTCTACAGACATATATGCAAATATAGCGTCAATTACGAGACAGATTACGTCATTTGGCACGAGGATATGGACCCCATTAGTGACTTGTGTCAAGGGAGTCTTGAAGGTATACAATCTGCCAGTCGACACAGCGAGAAATGTGTTTCTATGAAGCTAATTTTCGCGTTAGCCACAATGGACCAAAGAGAGTCATCAACCAATTCAGTCATGTAGACAAGGAATTAATCTATCATATACACAGAGGCATACTCCTGAGAATCACTGAGCCATTAGCATGACTAAAGAGAGTTGCTGTCTGAGGCAGTGCCAACTGTTAGCCATTTTTTCCAATTTATTGAAGAATAACTTTATTTACAATCAAATAAGTCGGATTGTAGTTAGTTGACCAAGAAAAGCGTCAAAGAGCCATTATAAGACTCCTTCAAGGCCGAATGTAGAAGGAACTTGCTCAGGCCTACTGCCCTCTGAGAATGGTAGGATATTGTTAATGTCACAGTTGGGGGATAGAAGATATATAGATAAAAAAGATCTCCGTCTGAAGGTCAATTTATCTTCATAACGTCTTACAGAGGGGTACATTTCTATCTAGCTCCACCCAATTCACCTTTTCAGAGTATCCATCTATCATCTGACCTCGTAAGACGTCATAATAAGCTCAGCGCGTGTATGATGACGTCACAATCATTACGTCACAAAGGGTTCCATATAGACCGTCACCAAATCGCAAATAATCCGACACGTTGTATGAATTGCATGTCTTTGTAATTCTTTGCTATTTAATAAACATGCTGTTGAATATTTTGCCTTAGGCAGCAACAGCACCCAGTCAAATCGCTTCAAAATATTCAACAGCTTAAATGTGTAGTTTTTTGGAAATTAATAGTCAGGGTGTTCAGAGATCGGTCGATCCCAACACGAGCGAGGTGTGGGTGGTGCTTAGCTAGAGATGGGCGGAGCATAGCTAAAACCAGAACGGCCCATTCTTGCTTAGCTCTGCCCATATTTTACACGTGTTGTAATTGATTTGAAACCTTGATACCGGAATTCGTAGAATTAAAATTTCTAATTAATTATACATGTACGCTCTTAAAGATATTGAAACTAATTGACGACTATGATATACTATGTACAGCGGATGCAGTAGTTTGAAAACATCCTGGTGCTGCAATCAGGTTTTCTCTGTCGCCTGTGCAACCATTTCGAATTCTTTTAGCTTTTAAATGTGTATATAGCAAACATATCAGGTTTGTCCAGTGATGTCATTTACGAGCTTTGTAGATGTTGTCACTGAATACAATACATTCTAAGGCTTTCTGTGCTGTTTCTGTGCTATGTTGTGACTTTCGTAGACCATGGCCAAACATAAGACCATCTTTGTTGGGACATTTTCACTGATAGTGGGACTGAATTCGCCTTTCCAAAGTATCCATCTTTCATCTGACGTCATATGACGTCATAATCAGCTAAACAGCTGTAGGAAGACGTCAGAATCATTACGTCATAAATGATTCTATATGGCCAGGCCCGTCTTTAACTCTTAATAGTTCGACACGTTGTACGAATAGTATGTCTCTACTATTTAATAAACATGCTGTTTAATAAACAGACAGCAACAGCACCCAGTCAAATATGCAACAGCTTACCTGTATCGTTTGCTTGAAATTGATAGTCATGGAGTTCAGAGATCAATCGATCCCAATACGGGCGAGGTGTGTGTGGAGCATAGCTAAAGATGGGCGGGGCATAGTTAGAAATGGAAAGGTCCATTGCTCGTAGTGTATAACACGCAAATCATGGAATTCACCTTTCCAGAGTACCCACCCATCACATGAAGTCATAATCAACTACACGGTGTGTAGAATGACATCATAATGGATGATGTCATGAATGACGTCGATAAGTACGTCACGAACGCATATTTGAAGACGGTCTATGCGTTGTTGTACAGATTGTTTGTTTTTACTATTTAATAAATATAGGCAGCAACAGCACACAGTCAAATTAGTTACAAAATATTCAACAGCTTCCCTGTATAGTTTTCAGGAAATTGATAGCTAGGGCATTCGAAGATTGATCAATCCAAACACGGCGAGGTGTTGGTGGAGCTTAGCTAGTGAGGGGCGGGGCATAGCTAAAAATGGAAAGGTCCATTGATACGTGGTGTTAAAGCCATCTCCCTGGCTGTACATTCTCAGTGATTAAAATGTAACTGCGTTGCATAGGTACAGTCTTTGTATCTTTCATGCGTTTAAATTGTCTAACCCAATATACATACCACCCAACAAACTAGATTGCAAATGCTATCGTGTAAACATATAATTTTAATTAAAGAGGCAGTGATGGTTACGATTACAGATCGAAGCCTAACTGCATACTTCTGCAAAGAACGTTATACGATATCCAACCCATCATCAAATCCACATCTTAATACAACTGCTACAACCCACATGTGCAAGGCACACAGCACCATGGAACAATCCCTTACATGTAAGCTAAACAAATTCCTAAAATTGAGTCAGAATTGAATCTCAATATTTAGGTATTTGCTATCTCGATGATGAATGATTAGATCAATGGAAGAAGCAACTATCGATGGATAGTGTGGCACGACACCAATCTGTAGTAGTACACATTTAATCAATATAGCCCAGTAAAATTGATGGAATGGAATTATGGAACTGCACCCACCCACTCACACGCACGCACGCACGCACGCACGTACGCACGATCACACGCACGTACACATGTATCGACACACATTCGAGACCTAACATTGGTCTCCATTTACTAATTCCAGTACCATATGCAATAGGATACAAAGACATACGTATTCCTCAATTAAACACATGGTTTATATTGAACCTTAGGAAGTCATCAATCTATTCAATCATATTCCTCATATTTACACGTATATGGGTATTCTATACTCTTTCCTGATAACGCGGGTTACTGGGCTGGTATTGGGTCAGTACCGACCTACTAAGCTGCGTTATCAGGGAATAGTGCTAATATTTCTACTCAGTCATTCAGATTGCGTTTGGATTGTTCACTTCTCAGTCCACGTACAGCTAGTTCTTGTTTATTAATGGAAAATGGAAGATCACAATGGAATATAATAAATGCAACTTAAAGATGTTATGAGGACTAGATACCCGATCGCTCTGATTAACTTGACAATCATAATACAGATTCTCCTTTACTAGAAGAACAAAATGATTTTTAAATTTTTGTAATCGGCCCAGCCAAAGCTGAGATAAGCATATAGCAACCACCTTGACAACCAAACGTTTTTAGCTATCGTGCTAGAGTTGTGACGTCACACCGGGATGACACCAATTTCTAGATTATTATCTCGGGAGCAAAGCTGGGCTCTTTACTGCTGCGCGTATTAGGCACCTATGCACATATTCTTTACAATTCATTGTTCACACAGGGACACTACATTATTCGAGATGCACAAAGGTTCAATAATATCGAAGTTGATGATATTTTTGTTGATTAAAATTTAAAGGACAGACCTCATGGTCACGGTGCCTGACATCACAATTCTAACGTATAGGCCTGTTAGACGTGACAGTAACATCGGATTTCGTGTACGTGAAATAGGCTATATTTAATCAACCCCACCCACCCACTTCTTGGAATACAATTCTACAAATGCATATATATGTTATCTTTCTGGATTGACTGCAGAGATTTTGCATATATGATAGGCATGCATGTACACAACTTTTTAAATGATAGTTAGGTAGGGATACACTGCTCAGTGCACGTACGATCGCAATTTACCATTGTGTAGGCTTATGAAAAAATTTATGATTGCACTATAGCAGTTACTCCAGTTATGTGTTTAAAGTTAACTAAAATGTCGGGTAAATACAAATCTAATCTAAACTAATCTATTTGCGTATAATCTACATTGACATATTATTGACAGTACATGGTTTGTTTACAAGTTAGGCAGCGGTCTAGGTGCGTAGCGAGGCTTTCACTGCCGTTCGCACGCTTATAGTACAACTTAAATGACATATACTGTTGAATATTTCGAACATAATTGGGTTGGATTTCAACCCAAATTGTGTTCAAAATATTCAACATAATGTTTCTTGTATCATGTTCATATGGTTCTAACTACCATATTTGTGTTTTTGCTTTGGAAGCATTTAAACTTGTTTATGAGCTGTACTGTAAGTAAAGATGATACGCTAGCGACCTCTGAACATCTGTCTGTTCACCTACCTATTTAAAATTTGTTCATCCGCTACAGTTTTGCTTTTTCATAACATTGAAATATGAGTGTATGCTACTTCCATACATGGAAGAAATTCGTTTGGAAACGATATAGTTCATATGGTTGTCACAGGCGTGATCTCCCCCCCCCCCCCCCCCCCCCACACACACACACACTCACCACTCCACCCCCACACACACACCAACGTACGTGTTGACCAGTACATGCCTGCCTCTACATTATTATTATTATACAAACACATTGCCAAAAGCTTATAGGTAAACAATTACATTCTAATCAGTAATCACAGGAAATTTCACATAAGACACATTGACACACTTATTGTAGATTCGTAATCTTCAGAAAAAGTTGTAACTGCACTCTGTAGCCTATACATTTAGATATGAATAATAGTACAATTATAGCCATCGTCAACCTTTCCCACCAACCTCGATCATCACGCTCATATCCATCCATCTCAGACAGTACATAGTACACCCAGTCCTTTCAAGAATGGTAATGGATCCGCAAAGAGGCCTACTAAGCTACAGAGTATTTGTCACATGCATTGAAATATTGCCGATTTTCAGCACTGCCCATGGTTTACCGTAGTTACAGGCCTATTATTATGCGAATATAGCTATCCATGAAACCATTAAAAATGATTAAATATCATTAGATTTTAAAAAATCATGATTTTTTATTTCTTGAAGACTTAGCTTCAACCTGACATAATTTATGTTATGGTAGGTGAAGTCTATCCTGTTAAACGCACGTTTTAAAATATGTTACCTTTGTACTACAGACAGAAAAATATTGACCCAGCTCACAGCGCCGTTTCCAGTGTGACGTCACAGCGAGTGGTGATGTGATTCAGATTGAGGCGTCATTTAATCTCGTTATTTGGGCTGCCTAACATATTTTTCTCACTCCAAAGTGACGCTATTGTGTTTAAATAGTGTAGTAGACCATAACATTAATTAAAACTCGTTATCGACCGCAAGTCCTCACAAGACCTTTAAGCAAACGGTTTCAACAGATGTGATTTAAAAAATAAATTGTAATATTAAGTACTATTTAACTGAATTGATAAATACACTTATAAAAAATGAAACAATATTTGATATCATTTAATTATATATCCATTTTTATGTATGAACAGGTATTAAATATGAACAATAACAATCACGTCCATGACATGTTTTCATATTGATCTAGTATTAAAAAGAACTATGAACTATGAAATGAGGTTTATTTATTGACGGGCTGACACTGGTAAATGTTCATTAAATACCATGGTGAAGCCTGAGATTCATATCTGTAATACTGGAGACCAATCGATAAAACTTCATTAAGTACCATGTGTATTCCCTCTAGTAGCATTGATTATTTGGAAATGTGTCTGTTCAATGCTGTAATCGTAAACAGCTGAAGGATTATTAGACATATTTCTATATACACGCTGGAGCAAGGCCGTCAACCATAATACACAATTTCATGGTCCCAACTGTTTGGGATAAAATATAAATGCACGTAACTAATGTTAGTCAGAAAATGTTTTGCATGAACTCGGGTTATTTGAGAAAAACATGAATGTGTGCATGAAAGGGGCGGGGTACAATAGCAAATCGGGACACATTTTGTACATAGTCTCTCCGTAAACAGTTGCGTTTTTCAAGATGTCCATTCCATTGCTGAGGGGTTGTTCTTGTTTGATTCTCCAGTGTGTGTGTGCGTGCGTGCGTGCGTGCGTGCGTGCGTGCGTGCGTGCGTGCGTGCGTGCGTGCGTGGGTGCGTGCGTGCGTGCGTGCGTGCGTGTATGAGTGAGTGGTGGTGTTGGTGGTGGCAGTGGTGTTGGTGTATGGGTATTGGTGCTGCTGATGTTAGTGGAGGTGGTGGGGTGGTGGATGGTGCTGGTGGTGCTGCTGGTGGTGGTAGTAGTAGTAGTAGTAGTAGTAGTAGTAGTAGTAGTAGTAGTAGTAGTAGTAGTAGTAGTAGTAGTAGTAGTAATAGTAGTAGTAGTAGTAGGAGTAGCAGCAGCAGCAGCACCACCACCACCATCACCACCACCACCACCACCACCACCACCACCACCACCACCACCACCACCACTACCAGCAGCAGCAGCAGCAGCAGCAACAGCAGCAGCAGCAGCAGCAGCAGCAGCAGTAGCAGTAGTAGTAGTAGTAGTAGTAGTAGTAGTAGTAGTAGTAGTAGTAGTTTGCAGAGGGTAATCCCTGTCATGAAAACCACTACACACTACAACAAACTAAGGCCAGGTATCTAAAGACCAAGCTGGAGGCCAAAAGAAGAAGCTGGAGGGAAAAGACGGCAGGGTTTCATTTAGAGAGAGACACAACAAAGCTATGGAGACTGACTAAAGCACTGAATGATGAGGGTGTCGGGGGAGAGAAGATTACTCTTGAAGAAGATGGACAAACACTGTCAGGAAAGAAGGCTGCAGATGCTTTTGCGAAGGCATATGCAAAAGAAAGCAACATTTCTATACCACGAATGCGTCAAAAAGAGGTTAGAAAAGAGCAAAAGGAAAGAACAGACACCAACACTCACGATGCAATGAAAGCTGACATTAGTTTAGCAGAACTGAAGAAGTCTATCCGCCAATTGAAGAAGAAGAAATCTCCCGGGCCAGATGGCATTACGAATGAAATGATCCAACATCTTGGTAATGCATCTCTCCGCAAGTTGCTAGATATCTTTAATCTCAGTTGGACCAATGGAGAGGTTCCTGAGTGCTGGAAGGAAGCCAGAATGACTCCTATTCTGAAAAAAGGGAAGAACAAGACGAAAGTGCTGAGCTACCGTCCTATCAGTCTTACAAGCTGCATATGCAAGACCATGGAGCACATCGTCAACCAGCGGTTGCAGTGGTACCTGGAGTCGGAGAACACTATAGTTTCAGAGCAGGCTGGCTTCAGAAGATACAGGAGCACAGAAGATCAAACAACACATCTTGCACAGGTCATAGAGGACACTTTTCAAGCCAAGAAGGTGATGCTAGCTGCCTTTATTGATCTGCAGAAGGCATTTGACAAGGTGTGGAAGGATGGCCTCCTCGTGAAGCTCCAGCGCACAGGCACCGGTGGCAACATGTTCCGATGGACCAAGTCATACCTACACAATCGCAGAGCTAGGGTGCTGGTGGATGGGCAATCTGGACAGAATGTATTGCTGAGACAAGGGGTACCACAAGGAGGAGTATTATCACCAACTCTGTTCATACTCTTCATTAATGATATTGTAGCAGAGCTGCCCAATGGGATCCAAGCAGCCCTCTATGCAGATGACCTCGTACTCTGGTGCACCGAGGAGTACACAACGACTGCCACGTACAGAATGCAGCTTGCCTTGGACAGAATTACAGCTTGGGACAATCGCTGGTGTATTACCATAAACAGCCATGCTATTCTCACTGTCCACCAAAACCAAGGTTGGCAATCTGACACTGGGCGGTACTCCACTCGAGTACGAGGACCAGCAGACATACCTGGGAGTCACCTATGACAGAAGATTAACATGGAAGGAGCACATCCAGAACGCAGAGGCAAAGGCAAGAAGAAAGCTAAACATCATGAGGAAGCTGGCAGGAACAAAGTGGGGTGCCAATGAAAGGATCCTCAAGACCATCTACTTAAGTGCCGTACGACCACACCTTGAGTATGGATCCAGCTCATGGATGACAGCAGCTAAATCTCATCAACAGAACCTCAACAGAGTACAAAACCAGGCACTGTGCATCATCACTGGTGGAATGAGATCAACACCAATAGAAAAAATGGAGCAGACAGCAGGCATCCCCCCACTTAGTAAAGGAAGGGAATGCAAAGCACTGATCCAAGCTGCAAAGTTCAAATCGTTCAACAACCACCCGATGAAGATCAGGCAAGCACAGCTGTCATCAGGAAGACTTAAAAGATCAAGTTTTGTGAAAGAGACAAAAGCACTTCAAAGGAAACACCAAGAAATGTTGCCAGCACAAATAGAAGACTCAAACCACACACTTGATCCTCCACCCTGGGAAAACAAACTAGAGAGCATAGCTATTCGCACCACAGTACCTCATCTCACAACCAAAGATGAACATAGTGATGTGAGCAAGAAGGCCCTGACCCTAGCCATGCTGGAAGAAATGTACCCTCAGGAGACATGGATAAGGATCTACACAGATGGATCAGCCAAAGATGCAATTAGGAGCGGAGGTGCCGGACTGCACATACAGTATCCAAACGGACAACATGTGTCAGCTGCAATACCGACAGGCAAACACTGCACAAACTACAGAGCTGAAGTCGAAGCACTGGTCCATGCAGCTAATACCATCAGCAGAACAGCAGACCCTATTGCACAGATTGTCTTTTTATCTGATGCCCGCACCGTCCTTGAGGCTATCACCAAAGGTAAGCTGCCACAACTTGAAGAAGCACTACAAACCATCAAATGCTTTCGGATAGCATTGCAGTGGATCCCCTCACACTGTGGAGTCCAAGGAAATGAGGTAACAGACAAGATGGCAAAGGTGGGTGCAGAAGAGAATCAGACAGAAAACATTGTTACGCATACAGAGATGAAGACTATCATCAAGTCACTCTATAGAACACCTCAATCAGAAGATGCCTACCGTCATCTCTCGAGGCCAGAGCAAGTGACCATTTTTCATCTCAGAACTGGACATAACAGACTAAACCAACACATGTACAGGCGGTTCCACCTTACGACATCGCCCGCTTGTCCCTGTGGAGAAGCAGAACAGACCACAGAGCACATACTTCAATGTTGCAGTACGTATCAGCTGCTGAGAGAAGAGATCTGACCTTTGTCAACCTCCTTTCTTGAAAAGCTGTATGGGCCTGTGGAAGAACTGCAGAAAACCACAGATTTCATCTTGAGAACGGCTCTCCAAGTGTGATACCAGCGATCGAAAAGAAGAAGAAGTAGTAGTAGTAGTAGTAGTAGTAGCAGTAGTAGTAGTAGTAGTAGTAGTAGTAGTAGTAGTAGTAGTAGTAGTAGTAGTAGTAGTACTTAGTTGTGGGTGTGGTGATGGTGGTGGTGGTGTGATGTGGCTGGCAGTACTGTTGGCGAGGGTGGTCGTAATGGTGATGGTGGTGATTGATGTCTTGTTTCTCCAAGGTACCGTACTATGAGACACTCCAGGTTAACTGACCTGGACGTGAATTATGTTATAATCGAATTAGTTTCAGAGTATTCAATATATTATGTGCTAAATTTTAAAAATGGAAAATATCAGAATATTATAAAAAGACGAAACTTGGAAGGGCAATAATATAATAATCGTATAATGAGGGTTTTATTGCAGAAAAGCCAATTTCATCCATTGATTCAATGCACGACTGAAGTGTTTCCGTAACTTAGTCACACAATACTAGCAACACCTTTTTAAACAATGGATTTAGCTAAGCAAAATTTGCCACCAAACAGATATTATGTATTTAAAGGCAGCAGACAAATATCAAACACCTCGACTTATCACTTTCAGGCTGAACGGGTTAAAAGGCAGCACCGCATATATCAGCGTTGTTGTCTAAATCAGCAGTATTTACCTCCCATAAAAGTCACGAATCAAACTTGCTTAACTAATAATAGTATTACTCATCAAATGGTCTTATACGGTTGCCTCGATAGCGCAGGTTACTGAGTCGGTACTGGGCTAAATCCGAATCAATAAGGCCCAATATTTGTCTGGTATAGGATCGGTAACCTGTGTTATTTTGGTCAACTATCATTGCAGTTGCTTCTGATTGGAAGGGATCGGTGTGTAGATTCTGGATCATCTATTTAAAACCTGATCACCGCCGTTGTAGGCATCAATAAGGATTAATCTCGTGAATCGGACACCAGGACAGCAATCAATACAGATTAGAGTGGTAATGGATAGTTTGTCTTTATATTCTGAGGATCTACTTTGATGGCAATGTTACCCCCAGGACCGATGGTTTAACGAAATGAGACGTATATTAGGTACAGTTGTATCAGTATTTGTATTTGTAATTGTAATTGTAGTATCAGTATCACAGTATATGTATTACTAATAACTAGGTAATGAATGGAAATATCACATCAGCAACAAAAGCAATGATAGTGGTAGAAATAGTTGCATTAACATGAGCACAAAATAACCAACAGTAGTATATGCGATAGCAAGAGCATCGACATGGTATCCAATATCAACAACATGTCACGCTACTAACCAACACCAGTATCAGGTGGAGCAACAGCAGTAAACTCGTCAAGCAACAAACAAACAACACTATTAATAGGAGAACAGCAGTAACGTGGCAAGCCACAAGCCAACAACAATAGCAGCAGAAGCAACATCAGCAACACGTCAGGCTACCAGCCAACACCAATAGCAGTAGTAACCATGGCAGCAATACGTCACGCTGGAAACCAACAACATCAGTATGCGCATCGGCATAGATAGCTGTTTCAACATATATCTTCGGTACAAAAACATTACTGAAAGACATTGGGAATTCCCACGTAAACAACACTGATACCAATACAAATACCAATTGAAATCGTAACCACTTACAAGCAGTGAGACTGTCAGCCATACTGGAATAAATATATATTGTTGTCCCACTACCTAATACTAATAATAATGACTCCCGTAGTCCTAGCGAAAAGCACCCCGGTGCTACAATTACCCATGTCACACATCACTCATTCAACACCATCCCAATCGAACCGATGACAACCAACAGCTCAACTAAAGTTTCCAAGTCAAATTAAATGCCGGTTCTCCCCAAGAATCACACCCATACATTACTAACACAAGTTGTAGTCTGCTATGTCCTGAGAGACTTGGATAGCCTATAAGCAATGCACATTCAAAGGAATGGTACGCCGATAAACTGGAATTCAGTAGTCTGTTTGCTGGTGGTGGTGGCGACTAATCAGGATCATTGATATGTAGCTAACAAAAAGAATGAATTTAATATTCAAACGAAAATAAACCTTTATTGACCATTTTGTAAATGATAGTTAATGTATCGATCATTATTTAGTTAAATTCTCTGTTATCACTGTACTGTTCTTGTTAGATGGTCAGAATTGATGCCGTCTCTGGTAATCTAAATGAATGTTTGTTAACTGGGGATTGTATTGAGATGCCTCGGCACATATTTTAGTTGAGAACTCTTATAATAATTGTCAACACCAGCTTTGAGTAATGCCATTTTCACCATAAATACTAGTTCTGTATAGTGGTAGGCCCTAATAATAATGATTTGAATATTTGTTCATCATTCGCGACAGCCATGGATTATTTATTCATCTGAGTCGGGTGGCATTTCGTCTAAATCTGCTTGCATAAAAGCAATATTACTCTGTGCGTTCGTGAATATAAATTACCATAGAGGCTTTACACATAATATGGAATATCAGTAGCAAGAGAAGGGTCTTCGAGAAATCACAGATTTGTTGCAACTGAAAGAATTTCCTTATCTGGAGTGAGCTAATATAAATGCATGAAGACACAATACTGTTTGCTCAGTCTGTAGCGCGTATGCTAAGACAGGAATCTAGACAAACTTACTTTCGAGAATCATATACCAGCATCACCACTGGACCAAATATTGACATTTACATGCAGAGCAAAACCCTTATCGATGTTAACATTGATAAACTAATCGATAATAAAATGACACTAGTGCATATTGCTGACATTTGCTTAGAGACAATATTGGTTAAGATACAGATAACTGAAGCACTACTCAAACACGTGTCAATAAACGATACTAAAATCAATTTTTATTGCAGCTATCCCATACAGCTTCATGTGTAAATAAAGCACACAATATATAACTAAGCTACAACTGAATCAACGCCAACCAAGCAAATGCCAAACGCAAGCCAATGACAGTCAGACCGAATTAAATCACACAAATGGGCAACCACACCATACCAATTTCGACCCATGCCATTCAGAGTTGGCCCAATCCCATCCAACACAAGTCAGCTCTGCGCAATTGCATTCAAACACAAGATAATACAATCGAATTCCTATCAGCCTTATCTGAGCTGCACACGACACCACCAGATTAATTCCAAACTACACAATTCTACAAGGAACGTTATGCAATATCCACCTCATTATCATATCCAAGACGATTCACACAGCACCATGGGCAAAAATTACAGTTTTATTCCTTACATATAATCTAAACCACTTTATCAATTTGAATAGAATTGAATGGGATCCTAATTGTTAGGGATTTGCTATCTTGACAATGAATGGTTAGATCAATGGAAGATGCTACTATCAAGGGAGAGCATGGCACTACGCCAATCTATGGTGGTACACATTTGAGCAAAATGGTCCAGTTCCATTGATGCAATTGTATTATGGAACCGCATACAGTACACACGCATGCACGCACGCACGCACGCACTCACGCACGCACGCACGCACGCACACAGGAATGCACGCATTCACGCACGCGTGTACATGTGCATACAACCATGCAATGCACGCACGCACGCATGTACGCTAGACGGACGCTGGGTTAAAAGGGTTAATTAAAGCAGCAACGTACACTGACATTGCTGTCTAAATCAGTATTATTTACTTCCTACCCGAGGCAAGGATTGAACTTGGTTAGCTAATGATGGTATTGGTCATCAAACAATATCACATGTAACCCCACCCACACAACCCTTCCCGAGAACCCAGTTTACTGGATCGGTACTGGGCCAACGCTGGAACAATAAGGCAAGGTAGTGCCCCGGTACCTACCAGGTAACCTGCGTTATCACTATCAAATATGCACTATCACTGGTTGTTACTGTTGATAGGGAAAGGATCAATGTGTAGATTCCAGATCGTCTGTTTAAAACCACATCACCATCGTTGTAGGCATCAATAAGGCTTATTTCGGAATCGGACACCCATACAGTGATCAATACAGATTAAGGTGATAATGGATAGTTTCTCTCTATAGTCTGAGGATCCTCTTTGAACACCATGGCAACGCCGGGAATGATGCTCTAACGAAATGAGCCGAATATTACTAGCAGTTGTATTTGTAATTGTACTACCAGAATCGCGGTATATATATTGCTATTATCTAGCTAATGAATGGAAATATCACATCAGCAACAAAAGCAATGACAGCGGTAGAAATAGTCACATTGGCAGTGAGAGCAAAATAACGAACAGTAGTATATGTCATAATCACACCATCGACATAGTATCCTACAGCAGCAACACGTCACACAACTAACCGACACCAATATCAGGTGGCGCAACAACAGCAAAGATATCTGTTTCAACATATATCTTTTGTGCGAAAAGTAACTGAAAGGCATTGGGCCTGACAACGCAAACAACACTGATACCATTACAAGTAACAATTGAAATCGACATCACTAATGACAGTGGCACTCTCAACCATACTGGAATCAATGCATATAGTTGTCCGACTACTTCATACTGATTCGTTGATTCCTGTAATGTCAGCGAAACCCATTCCGGCGCTGCAGCTAACCATGTCGCCCGTCACTCAGCCAACACCACCTCAATCGAACCCATGACAAGCCCAATGCAAGCTAAAGTGTCCACACAAAATTTAAATATTGTTCACCCAAACAACCCCAACCCCAACCAAATTCCACTAGAAATTACAGACACAAATGCGAACACACCAAATACACACCCAGTCACACTGAATTCAAGACAAATGCAAAGTCATATATAGATATAGATAGATACAATAGATAGATGGATAGATAGATAGTTGATAAATAAATGGATAGAGGGAGAGAGAGAGAGAGAGAGAGAGAGAGAGAGAGAGAGAGAAAGAGAGAGGAGAGATAGATAGATAGATAGATAGCTAGCTAACTAGATAGATAGATAGATATATAGATAGATAGATAGATAGATAGATAGCTAGATAGATAGATAGATAGATAGATAGAAAGATAGATAGATAGATAGATAGATAGATGGATAGATAGATAGATAGATAGATAGATTTATACACTCACATCCCTGAACCGATGTCAAACTCTTTATCCCTACTAAATCAATCCGGACAAAGTGCAACTAAAGACCACCCAGCCTATTGTCTACCAAAGCATGACAGGGCTCAACCCAGCCACACCCAAATTCATCCAATCCCTAATCTAATCTACTCGCAAATCAAAACTATCCACCTAATCACATAGAAACGAATTCACTCTCAAACCCACAACCACCCATCACACAAATGGCATGCAGACATGTGCACTCATAAGCCAGTGACATCCACGGAACCAGACATAGCCACCACATAATGGTCTCCATCTTTAACTAACCCCTCTTTTGCCAACAGCACACCAAAGCGCACAAGATGCTGCTACTACGAATTAACCCTTTAATTATCAAAATTCTTCAATGAAATTAATTTCAGTGTATGCTGATGTGCAGGCCAAGATAATTTACAGAGGTAGTTTTCTGTCGCCCTGGAAATGAATATTTCTCCAGCCCACCGCAGAGGAGGCGTGTTCGAGTAAAGTTAAATTATTTAGCCTAGTTTGTGGCCATTTGGTATTGAAGAGAGGACTATTTTTGAACGCTTACTACTGGAATGACTGGCTAGTTCATTTGCAGAACAAAAGAAGAATATTTCTGAATATGTATCGCTGGAATGACTGGTTCGGTAGAGCCAGCCACTGCATCAGTAAATTTTCAAAAATAGTCTTCTTTTACCTACATATTGACCTTTCTCATGGCCACTCCAGCTACGCACACACGCACTCACGCACGCACGCACGCACGCACACACACACGCACACACGCACACACACACACACACGGACGCACGCACATACACCGACACACACACGCACGCACGGACGCACGCACGCATGCTCGCACGGGATGCACTCATTTACGCACGCATGCACACATTCTTTCACGCAATGAATGCATGCACGCATGCACACTAGACGGGCGCATGTACATTAGACGGACGCCTATAGTAATAGCACACACGCACAAATACACGTAGGCCCACGCACACATATACGCACGCACGCACGAACACAGACACGCACGCACACAGGTATACAATGGAACATAAAACACAGTATGTTGTACATATTTAACGTGGTCCATTCCACAAACATATATGCAAATATAGCGCCAATCACGAGACAAATTAAGTCATTTGGCACGAAGATACGGAACTCATTATTTACTTGTGTCAAGGGATTCATCAATGTGTGTAATGTGCCAGTCTACACGGCGAGAAAGGCGTTTCTATGAAGCTACTTTTCTCATTAACCACACTGGAACTTAGAGAGCCATCAACCCATGCAATACTGTAGACAATGAATAAATCTACCATATAAACAATGGCATACACCTGCGAGTCATTGAGCACCCCCTCGCCACCCCACCACCCCACCCCCGACATGACTGAACGGTTTTGCGGTCAGAGGCAGTACCAACATTTAGCCTTTTTGTTTTCAATTTATTGAGCAAAATCTTATTTACACTCAGATTGTTGTTAGGTTATCAAGAAAAGCTTCAAAGAGGCATTACATGACGATGCCTAGGCTGAATGTAGAATGAACTTGCTCATGCCTAATGACATCTGAGACTGGGGGATATTGTTAATTTCACCGGTGGGGATACGAGATGTATAGATAGATAGAGAAGGCCTGGAGGTAAATGTATCTGTATAGTGTCTAATAGAGCGATACATTTCGATCTAGCTCCATCCGATTTCTTGCTAAGCCGTGTCCACTTTTTACACACAGTTGAATCGATTTGAAACTTTGAAACCTGAATTAGTAGAATCTAAATTTCAAGGGAATAATACACACAAACTATAAAAGATTTTGAGACTAATTTTACTGGGAGATGTTGCTGTGTATTAAACGTTTATTGAATTGTAAGTTCATCAAAGATATACTGTTCGTATATGTTCGTGACAGTCTTTTCATGTTTCGTGACACAATGCAATTTTAATTGTGCCGTCAGCTAGCATAAGATATAACTGATTATGCCTTTGCATACTTGAGTGACAGCGGATGGTTTTGGAGTAGCTGATGTCAATGTTAACATTGTTCATGGTTATATACTTACATTATTTGGTGCTATATTAATTGGATATGCTATGCATTATACACACATAAACGATACGGTCCGATATAGGCCCAGTAAACTGTGTTATGAGTGGGTGGGTGGAGGTGGTTGCGTCTGAATCTAAATCTAAATAAACCATTTAGTATTTGCATCTCAAAGCAACAAGTGCATTTGCTTTGGAATTCAGGGGCTACAGGAGTTTGTAAACACACTGCATATGCAATTTCTTCTTCTTCTTCTTCTTCTTCTTCTTCTTCTTCCTCTTCTTCTTAGTCTTCTTCTTTGTCCACTCTTTCTACTCCCCAGCGAGAGTCCTTAGCTTCATCAGGTTCTTCTTGACCATCAGTGTACCAAGTCTGGCTTCTTTTAGACCAGTATGTAGCACACATAGCATGTTTGTGCAGTGGCCTCCTCTCTGAGTTTTACAGATGATGGCACCGAGTACAGCAAATACCAAGGCTTTCTCTGTGGCGGTGTCATATGGCATTCGCAGAATATGCCCAACCATAAGCCACCTTTGTTAGGCTACCTTCACCGAGAGTCGAGTCGGACTCTATTGCACATAGTGAATATGAAGTCACGAATTGGAACTGATAAACAGTTTTAAAGACATTTCACTCGTTGTACATTCTCAATGATTAAAATGCAATTTACTAATATATATAATGATAAATAGATTATTGAAGGATAAGGCATATAATAATGGATTTGGTAATGCGCACGCAGAGATGTACATACATGTGCTAAATTTGACGTGACCCACATATCACAATGTTGAGTTTGATTTCCTTAAAAGCTTTATAAACATAATACAACACGTGCATTACGAAATGGCATTCTGTGTCGCATAGGTATAATCTGTGTTTCCTTCATAGATTTAAATTATGTAACCCAATATATATATATACCACCAAACAAATCAGAGTTCACATGTTTTCATTCAAAGTCTAAATTCATATTTGTCAAACAGATATTGCTGGTTACGCTCACAGAACTGATACGCTCACAGAACTGATACGCTCACAGAACTGATACGCTCACAGAACTGATATGCTCACAGAACTGATACGCTCACAGAACAGATACGCTCACAGAGAAATGCCCATAATTTGTATACGAGCGAGTGTGTATGTGCGTGCCGGAAACGCATACGAGCACAATGCTGAATATTTCCTTGTGCACTGTAACTTGTTGCTAGCACAAAGGGCAACTGCTACAATCATAGGTTGCAATGGGTCAATGAAATGTTTCCAGTTCTTCCATAGCCTACTTACATTGCATTCCAAGTAAATGCACACATTATGTCTAATACTGAAATATGTAATTACTGCGTGACTACCATTCTGATTCCTAATGGCATGGGCAGCTCTCCGGCAATTCTTTTTGCTGCTGATGACAAATAAGCCTCAAGTCTAAGCAATCATCCACCCATAACTCCCCTAATCCATCAAGATGAAACCTGCCAACCCCTAAATTGTCCTAACAGTTTATCTTACACGCAACGTGACATATTTTGCAGCACTGTAAGCCTATATACAACTGTCAAAATCATGCTAGTTATATTGAAAATTATTTCATTTTCTAAATATTCAATGGATTTTACTCTTCTCTTCGTTAAACAATTTATAGATGTGGGTAAAATTCAGCATACGTTTGAGTAGCACTGTAAGTTTTCGAAATGGCATCGACCCATGGTTAGTCATGATGGTAACTAATGATAGCTACGATTAGCCCTTTGACAAGTATAAAGGTAAACTGTTGAATACTTAAAACTAATATGAGTGGAACCTATTTCTGCCATATGAAGCAACAGCTCCAAGTCAAATTAGTTTCAAAATATTCAACGAAATATCCCTTACTGTAGGCCGATGTTCAGTAGTTCGTTTGTTGATGGTGGTGTTGTATATTGGTGACCATCATTGTGCAGCTAAGCAAAAGAATGTATTAAAAAAAATATCTACACCAAAACGGAAATAAACGTATTTGGGCCATTATGTCAAATGTAGGTAAGATACAGCTAGGTTTTCTGCTTACACTATCGAGTTCTTGCTAGAAGTTGAAATTTAATGTAGTAGTCTCTTCTTAATCTAAATAAATATTTGTTAGCAGAGGATTGCATTGACAATTCATGACACATACTCTAGTTGAGAACTGTTATAGCAATTGTCAACAGCAGACAAGAGCAATTCAATTTTCAACATAAATACTGGTTCTATATAGTGGTAGGCCACAGTAAAAATGATTTGAATCTGTATTCACCATTCTTGGAGGCCATGGATTATTCATGGATCTGAATCGGACTGTATTTCTTCTAAATCTGCTTTATAGTCCAAGTGAGAATAGACACTGGTGAATTTACCAATATATATATATATACATGATACGAAGGTTATTAACATATACAAGAATTTATTGACCAGCTCTTTCATGAACACAATATTACTGTGTGAATTTGTAAATATAAATTGTCATAGAGACCATAAACATGTTATGCAAGATTAGTACCAAGACCCTCGATCAATATCAATACCGTGTAATGGTTCAGTTAGACTTGAAATCTAATCACTGGAATTTCCCAAAAAGCAATATATTATTTCCTCTGGGAGAAGCGTGATATAGAAATAACCAAATTGACGCAACTGAAGCGATTTTCTTATCTGGAGCCGGCTAGTATAAAGGCACGAAGACACAATACTGTTTGATCAGTCAATACCGTGACCCATTTCTAGCTATGCCCGCCCATTTATAGCAAATCTTCGCTCATGTTTTATGCATGCTAGGATCGATTTATATACTTATAACCCCGAATTTTCCCATATTCAAAGTAACTATGTAGGTAACCTTTAGGATATTTTGAACTAGTTTTGCTTGGGCTGTTACAGCCTATGCTAGCATTTGTGCTCAGTCAAATTGGTTTCCAAGTATTAAAAAAAAATGTTTGTTCAATAATAAATCCATCAATACATATAATTCGTACACTTGGCGAACTTTTCAATGTTCTTGACTGAGCTAGAGGTGCCATTCATTATGCAGTTTGACACAAGAGCAGTTAAGCCATGCTGAATTATGATTCCATGTCATGTTGCTTTGTTTCAATAGTGGCTACTTAGCATCTATATTTCGCAGATTAAGATGATCCGACACGAGAATACAGTTAATATAAAAATTGCCCAAAACTACCCAAACTAAAAAAAGTGCCCAAGATATTACTTATTTAAATCATCCCTTTAATTGTCAGGATTTTTACTGAAATTAAAATTTGTGCTCATTAAATGTTCATGTGCAGGACATTGCAATTTATAAAGGTAGCTTTCTGTTGGTCTGGCAATGGATATTTGGTCAAATAAATCTAAATGATTTAGCCAAGTTAGTGTCCATTTGCAGAGGAGACTATTTTTGAAACATTACCACTGGAATAACATGCTGGTTTTTACCAGCTTGGCAATTAAAGGTTAAGTTGACATAAATGTGGTTCAGCCTCGATTTATTAGTTCTTGTCAAGAAAAGTATACTTACGAACCTGCTCATATATGGTACTTCACAAGACGCTGTGGACTCTACGTCCGATTTTGTTCTTATAAAAGATTCTGAATACGACTATAGGTAGTCATGTATTTCTTCTACCAATGTTGAGAATTCTATCACAACGTCCAAGCACATGGGTGCAGGGATCTTAATTTTCTCTGCTGTACACATTTCGAGATGGACAATATGGTCGTAATTACCAAGCCTCGAAGCTGTTTGTTAACATATATTAGCAGTACGTCCTAAGGCCTGCAAACACCAAGGCCACGTCACCGCACCCACTCTATTGGTTAAAGTGACGCAGGATCCTTGTCACGGCAAATATATCGATGAATCAAGAATCAGTTATATCGGAACCACACTTAACCAGCTATGGATTATGTATCATAAATTCATGTGCCACTTATTATTCTGAATCGTTAGTAAGTATAGAAGCTACCATCACACACCCATGTATATTGCCCAGAGATTAGAAATCGTGTCAATTAATGTGAGTCTCATTATCAGATGATTAGCTTGTGAGTCAGTGACACAACATAATATGCTAATCGGATAACGCTCTGTCAGAACCTCTGTGGATATCGACATATGTTATAGAAACGACAGCCAATATGGTTATATATACGGGGTCGTATGGCACAGATTAACCAACATTTCATTGTAGGGCTGTGTGCCAAATTGATTTGACATTCAACACAGCAGACACTCTTTCCAAGCTGGGTACATAAGAAATAACAATTCAAAATAACCGACATGAAGTTAGTCCACAGCATCAGCGAAATAATCACCAGTGTTGTGTTTGCCATTCTCTTAGGTGCCATTATTTTTATGCTTCTTTCATTTGTTCCATTTTTCTTATGTAGATTCAGAAATGAATTTTCAACTTTTCCCTGTGTAACGCACGGAATAGGAAGACAACGTAATAATGTGTATCAATAATCTACTCTATCAATCCAACAACTCTTATGTTGATTTTACTGTCTTTCAAATCGTGGTGGTGTGCATCCGGAGTTGCTATATTGGGAAAGGAGTATTAGCCAACAACATGGATTGGAGAAACGCTCATAACAAAATAGATTTGCATCGTTAAAAATAGACACAATGGCGTAGCTTTAGCAGGTTCAACAGGTTCAATGAAACTGGTCAACTAGCCATTAAGGACTTCCGGCTGTGAGGTCATACATTTTTATCTAGGTTTAGAAATTTCTATATTGATTAAAATGTGACCTAGTTACATAACATATTGTATCCGTCAGAATACAGGAGATGGCTTCTCAGAGTATCTAACGTTTATAACTTCATGTTGATTAAGGTGGGGTGGAGGAGATGTGGACCGCAACCACATTCACTCTGAGAGGAAGACACCCCCTCCTGAACACACCCAACACATGTCTGAACTTGGGCTCCCAACTACGCCAGTGACAAATAGTGTTCTTGAAAGCAAACATGTACACAAATTCGTGAACAACAGTACTCTACATAATAGGCAACACATTCAGTACCAAAATAACTGGCATATTTTATCATTACTTGAAGCCACGGATTATTTATCATCCTGGTTGTATTTCCCGTGAATCGGCTTCATGTTCCATGTGGGAATTGATCGTTCCCGATGTACTGTTGGGAATATATTTGAGATTTATTTAAAAGTAGGATTCACAGCACACGTATTGGTAGAATAATATTATTGCTTGCCGATGTGGGTCTAAATTCTTGCGGAGTCTCTTATCCATGTGGAAGAATATCTGTACAATGCCCTTCGAGCTATATCAATACCATTTAATCGTCCCTCCAGACTTTAAATCTAATCTCTAGAATTTCCACAGACCGAAATATATTATTTCCTCTGGGGGAAGTGTCTCAGATAAATTTCTAAATTGATGTTATTGAAAGAAGTTTGCTCTCGGGCTCGCACTCTGTTAAAGGCACGAAGACATAACATTGTTTTCTCATTCTGGTGACATGTATAGTGATCAAGGATCACGTATGCCCCGACAAGACAAGACAGACCATTAACAAAGATCAAAGGTGCTGATACCAGTGTTCTACCACCTTGTGGACCTGTGCTTAAACAGAAGATCAAGTAAGCTGTCTATGTGGCACATATTTGGACGCATGCAGACGAACAGTCAATTCTGGAGCTAGATCCTTGCCAACACGGCTGGTGTTGTGTTGATGATATATTCATAGTGAACTCGTTTGATGGCCATCAGGTTCCATCTGACAATAGTGACGTCATTGATCCAGAGACATTCGCAGAGGAAGGGAGGGAGTACTGTAATGATGAACTGCTTATTGTCTCTTTTTATGAGGAGTCTGATGTAGATTCCGACAGTGACATTTAAACTAGCCGGAAATGAGTGAACACCGTTAAAGCCAGCTAAGGATGCCCATGAACTGGTTGCAAAATGATTCGTTAAAAACAATATTGTTGACCTCTGGGATCAAAACGTGATACCAGTTGAAAGAGGTCTTCATTACCTTTAACATGACGTGACTTGGTTAGGGCTGGGTGTATAAATAAGAGAGGGATGTGACCTTGACTTTCCCCTACCCATAAGTTGTCAGGTACGTCAAATATCAAGGTACCTTTGAAATCATCCAATTAAAAAAATTGGAATATATTCAGCAACTAAGAATACTCATTTCATATACTACATATATTGGGCTAGCTAAAACAGCATCACTTTGTTTGTTTGAAAATTTACAACTGGACTGACATTCCAGTTGTAAATCTTTTAAAATAGTCTTCTCTTGGTATGCAATTTGACATTTTCCTTGAAAAAATTAAAATTTTCTTGAAAAAATGTAATGCTTAAGGGTTAAGTGCGTTACAATAACTCACATATTTCTACCATCTAAGCATATCGGTCTGACTTTAAACTTAAGCAAGTGGCGACACAAGAAGCACGGGAACTATTACCATTATATGCGTCGTGAGATCGGCGTTTCCATTCAGTATGCATGAATCAATATCCCAGAGCCGAGAGTAAGCTAATGATTTCAAGACTCTCGCATCATTGAAAGCTTTCCCGAAACTACACACTATCACATTACATTGTAGGCTTTTGATTACATAAGGCACTCTCGACAATCAAAGAATCTTTCATTATGCAATTTCATTTAAATAAGTTATCAATGCCATGAAATTGGTTAATTCTTGCGTGCTCTAATTGAAAGTTCTACTGATTATTTAAAAATTATATTCGAAATTTTAGCTGTGGTTAGTCAATGTGCTGGTAGGTTATTGCTCTATATGCCATTTTCTAAGATGTATCTATCTGTTTGAAGACACCCATATTGATCCTTTTAAAAACTGAAATCACCATCATCATATTCTCGTGGCAACATCCTTATCACCTCTAAAAGACTCAATCAACATAGTGATACTATCAATGTATCATCTTTCTCCCATCTATCAACTACTACATTAGCAAGGAATCAGCATTGCATCATCATGACATCATTCTTATTCCATTCTTACAATGACGTTAACATCATGACATCATCTTCATATCACACCTATCTCGTGCAGGCACTCCTTCATCACCATGCCATTGTTACTACATAAGAATAGCATCAATCTTCCGCTCTTCAGCACCGTCATTCTCATCACGACTTCATATAGACAACATCTTAGAAACTGTAGTTAGAAAAGCTGATTGTTTTAAATAAGATAGGGGCCCTATTTGAAATAGATCCCTCTATAACACATTTCTTATTAACTGTCTGCCTGCTGAATCTCTGAAGACTAGTAGAGTTTCCATGGGGTATGACTCGTTACCTGCAGAATATTTTGATAGCAATTTGACTGAAAGTCGTTGGTGTATCTGTCGCGGTATGTGTTTTGCTATTAACTATATTGTGGATGGAAATATCACATCAACAAAATAGATACCTGTTTCAATATATATCTTTGGTACGAAAAATGACTGAAAGAGATTTGATATTACACACAAATACCACTGATCAATACAAGTACAAATTAAAATTGACTCTACTAATAACAGTGACACTATCAGCCATACTGGATTCAATGAATATAGTTGTCCAACTACCTCATACAGATGTGTTAACATAGCATAACATAACATATTTACAGCTTACTAGGACATCATGTTCTATTACCAGCTGCGCGTTGTTGTTTAGTGCATTATTGCCATTTTTGTCTGAGTATGCTTATCAAGGGCCCTAAAATTATAGCATACAGGTTGAGAAATGAATACGAAATTAATAGCTTTAAAGGAATTTAGTGATGGTGCCTCAACGACGGTTTCTGGCTAGAATTCAAAGAATAAGCATACGTAATCACTTTTTCCGAGAGCTGGAAACATTGTAATATTTTCTATCATATCACCCTCATTAGTAAATACAATATCGAGAGTACTTGGCTCATTATATCTGGTGGGAAATGTGTCAGGTTGATAAAAACACATCATTTACAGTATCTAGGGTATTAAGAGCGCTTAGTGATTCTTTAGTAATGGTCTCCCCAGCCCCACCCACCCGGTTGCCCAGTCAATTTCCGGAAAATTAAAGTCTCCCATTATTAATATATGATTCCAACCCCAATTACCTCATCAGGTCGATTGTTTAGTGAACGCTTTGCTTCAGTTGGACTTAGGCTTGACAGAACCTGAATGTAGATGTCTCGTACATTTCCATTTTGTATATTTGTGAATAGTTCATAGCCATCTATGCGCAACTCTTCCTTTTGTACAATAAATCTCAGGGTTTTAGGATTGGTTATACTCATAGAGCGAACAGATCACATATGCCAATTGGATCAACATCTTTAGAGAGCTAATTGCAGGGTCAAACACAGCCATAGTAGATCATTAGACATTAATAACATTTTCAATAAACACAATAGTATTAACGGTTAGGGATATTGATCAAGCATTTGTATATTAGAAATGAGCACAGACAGGGAATAAAATGAACCCTTCGATTTTCTTCATTATGAAATAAATGTATATCATTAGAGGTTAATCTTTCGCATGTGATCTAAACTCACGAGGGGAAACCTACTGAGGGTGAATTCTGTTGTTTCCCGTGAGACTTGGACAGCCTATAATCAACGCACGCTCAAGGAAATGGCATTTAGGTAGACACAGAGCTGGAGAAAATCATGGGCTCGCGGGGTTACACCCCATGGAACACCAAGCATAAGAGGCCCCCAAATCAAAAACAATTATCACATATTACCCATTTGACCCTTTTAATCCCTGTATCTCAGTTTTACAGTCATGAAATACATAATCTGTCAAATATTTTGAAACCAATTTAATTGGAAGCTGGTGCTGACAAACTAGTTTCCATAACTGACACATACAAAAAAGGATTATTGCATTTTTAGTTAGTAGTAGTAATACTACTACTACTACTAGTAGTAGTAGTAGTAGTAGTAGTAGTAGTGGTGATGGTGGTGGTGGTGGTGGTGGTAGTAGTAGTAGTCGTAGTAGTAGTAGTAGTAGTAGTAGTAGTAGTAGTAGTAGTAGTCCTAGTGGTAGTAGTAGTAGTAGTAGTAGTAGTAGTAGTAGTAGTAGTAGTAGTAGTAGTAGTAGTAGTAGTAGTAGTAGTAGTAGTAGTAGTAGTACCAGTAGAAGCAGCAGCAGCAGCAGTAGTAGTAGTAGTAGTAGTAGTAGTAGTAGTAGCAGTAGTAGTAGTAGTAGCAGTAGTGACAGTAGCAGCAGCAGTGGCAGAGGCAGTGGCAGCAGTAGCAGCAGTAGCTGCAGTAGCAGTAGCCATAGCAGTAGCAGTAGCAGTAGCAATAGCAGCATCATCAGCATCAACAGCAGCAGCAGTAGTAGCAGTATTAGCCAGTCCCTCCTTGCGACACCCAATATGGGTACCCACTACTCGTTAGCCCTTGACCGTAAATAGGCTTAATCTGACTCTGATTAGACTCATCTAGCAAGTCACAAATATTGCTAACATCGAGAACACTAACATCAGCTTTACGATCATCATCATCACCATGCTTAGTTATTCCATTATCGCCTTTATTATTTCAATCATTATCATATTGCAATTAATATTACGCCATCAATTAAAACGTACATCTGTATTATGCTTAAAGTACAAGAACCCCTTTATTGAAAGTCAGACTCGTTCACTAGGGAATGTCTTCTTTTTAGACACATACACCACGTCGACACATGATAGTGAAATGATATTTATCATTCTCTGAACTGTACACTTATAGATATAGTAAAACTATTCTCCACAACACAACATGGAAGAGATATCTTGATTGCCATATGACACTAATTATGTATTCATAGATTTGTTATTTTCTCTATTTTGGTTAATACATGAACGTCAAAAGAATTCTTCATGCTCCCCTTATCCTGTAATCCTTAACGCTCACCCACTTTTCTAAGCAACAGTTGGGAATGACAGTTATTGTATCCCTAAAGCTAATAACACACTACTGATGATGGTCTGGGATGTTCTCGTTGCTCTTTTTGCAATCAAAATGCAAAGCTAATAAATTTTCAGCTTCAGTGATTCTTCGAAAATTAGCTTTCAAGTCCAAGGAGATCTGATAAACAATAGCACAAGATAGACTTCAATATCCACATGCAGAATTCTTCAGGCTGCGTATTCATGACAAACCCATAACTAAGACTACACACGGGTACATACATATATAAGGCGCACACACTTACAGAGAAATGTCTATGATGTTTATGTGAGCTGGTGTGTGCATGCACGCATGAAACCCATACAAGCACACTGCTGATTATTTCCTCGTGAACTGTAAGTTGCTGCTACTACAAAGGACAACTGCACAAACTCGTACATTGCAATGGGTCGACAGATTTTATTCATTTCTTCCATAGCCTACACACATCCCACTCCTTGCAATTGCGCAAATTATGTCTAATACTGAAATGCGTTGCTTCTGTGTGCCTAATTGACGTTCCAATTTATCCATCAATGATATGACGTCATAATCAACTACGTGACGTGTAGGATGATGTCATAATCAATGACGTCATACGTGACATAAATAAGTTCAACACGAATGCATAATTGATGACGGACTAACCGATATTGTACGAATAATATGTCTATAATATTCAATAAACAGGCTGTAGAACATTTTGAAACTAATTTGACTGGGCGCTGTTGCTGCTATAGCACCCAGTCAAATTAGTTTCAAAATATTCACTGGAAAGTGAGATTAATGGAGTGTAGGGATCGATCGATGTGTGGGTGGAGCGTAATTAATGATTGGCGGGAAATGGATAAAACGGTATTCTTCCATTTCTGCCCTTCTGCCTTCCAAACAGCATCAGTAGCTCTCCAGTTATTCCTTTTACCGCGGATGCGAAATAAACATTAAGTCTAAGCGAGCAGTCACAGTTTCCCAATTTCCCCAATCCATCAAGATGAAACCTGACAACCTTTGAATTGTCCTAACACACGTTATCATACATGCAACATGAGTTATATTACAGTACTGTAAGCCTCTATCCAACTGTCAAGATCATACTAGTTATTTTGAAAATTATTAAATTTTCTAAGTGTTCAATTGGTTTTATTTTTCCTTTCATTAAGCAATGTATAGATTTCGGCATATGTTTGCTTATTTCTGTCAGATTTCGATATGGCATCGACGCATGATTACGCATAGACCTGCCCCTAGTGACTTTTACCCCCTTTGACAATTATACAGGTAAGCTGGTGAATACTTAAAACTAATTTGAGTGGAACCTGTTGTTGCCATAGGAAGCAACAGCTCTAAGTCAAATTAGTTTCAAAAATATTCAACAGGATATCCTTTACTGTAGATTAACATTCGGTAGTGTGTTTGTTGATGGTGGTGTTGAATATTGATCACCATCTTTGTGCAGCTAACCCAAAGAATGTATTTAGAACAAATGTCTACACCAAAACGGAAATAATTATATATGGGCCATTAAGTAAATTGTATGTAAAACATTGATCATGATACATCCACATTTTCTGCTTTCTCTATCGAGTTCATGCTAGATGTTGAAACATGATGCAGTACTCTCTTCTTAATCTAAATGTATGTGTGCGATTGCATTGACAGTTCATGACATAGCCTTTAGTTGAGAACCCTTATAGGACTTGTCAACAACAACTATGGGCAGTTCAAGTGTTGTTCATCATTCTTTGAAATCATGGATTATTCATTCACCTGAGTTGGGTTGCACATCTTCTACATCTGCTGTGTAGTCCAAGTGAGAATAGACACTGGCAGATTTACTAATATATACAGGATCCGAAGTTTATTAACATATGCAAGCATTTATTGACCAATTTTTGCATGTGCACAATATTACTGTGTGAATTCATGAATACAAATTTCCATAGAGACATACTCATGTTATGCAATATCAGTATCAAGACCCTAGAGAAATATCAATACCGTTTAATCGTCCAGCCAGTCCTGAAACCCAATCACCAGAACTTTATTATTTCCACTGGGAGAAGCATCTTATAGAAATCACAAATCTATCGTTCCTGAAATGAGTTCATTATCTGGAGCGAACTAGTATAAAGGCACGAAGACACAATACTGTTCGTTCAGTATGTTGGTGCCTAGTGTAATACAAGAAACTAGACACACTTACTTTCGAGAATCATATACCACTATCAACACTGGAACAAATATTGTCACGTGAATGCAGAACAAAATCGTTATCAATGTTAACGTTGATACATTAAAATAGAATACAATAAACTGGGAACTGGCAACACTACTGACATTAGTGCATATGGGTCTTGCTATGACACGATATTAATTAAGACACAAAATATACCAACATCAATCTTATTGCTGATATCCTAAACAAATTATACAGCGCACACATAACCAAGCCTCAACTGAGCCAATGCCTACTAAGCAAATGCCAAACACAACCCAAAGAAAGCCAGACCAAATGAAATCACATCAGAACAATGTAGGCAACCACATCACAACCATTTCGATACATGCCATTCAGAGGTGGCCCAATCCCTTCCCAAACAACTCAGTTTTGCCCAAATTGCATTCCAATACAGGATAATACAATTGAATTCCTATCAGCCTTATCCGAGCTGCATACAGCACAACCCGATTAATGCCTAGCAACACAATTCTGCAATGAACATTACCCAATATCCATTTCATCATCAAATCCATCAAATGTTAATCCAACTGGTACAACGCACATATGCATATGCTATAGGCCCTGTTAGCTACGATTCACACAGCATCATGGACCAAAAATGTAACTTTCATTCTTTACATCTAATCTAGTCAACTTCATCAAATTGAATCAGAATTCAACACGATCTCAATTGTAGTGATTTGTTATCTCGACGATGAATGATTAGATCAATGGAAGATGCAAATCACAAGTGAGAACATGACACAACGCATATCTATGGTGGTACATATTGAAGCAAAATATCCCAATGCATACATCCGAACATATGCGCGCACACACCCACAGATTTGCACACACATCACCTATTAATGAACATATTCACGTGTACACGCACATGTATCGACACACATTCGAAACGTAACATTCGTTTCCATTTACTAATTCTAGTACCATGTGTGATAGCATACAAAACATATGTATTCCTCAATTAAACAAATGATTTACATTCTACAATCGGCACCCACATAATAATGCTAAAGACGAGAAATGAATTCTTTATGGAAAAATTTGGTTAAGCAAATCATAATATTTGCTTATTGAATTCAAATTCACAGAGCAAGAGATGAAAATTTGCCACTGAAATGACTGGCTCAGTTAAAATTGCATTTGTTTTTGGCCTGCAAAGGGTATTTCTCAAAACCAATGGACAGGCTGGTTTGGACCAGGTTCACAGAGTTAACGCAACATATCTGGAAGGCATTATTATCTTGAAACAAGGGTTGATCTGGTGATATCATCTGGTCTACAGACTAAAGAAAGCTGTTTTTATTTTTCCTATAAAACTAACCTGCTAGAACCTTAGGAAATCTTCAATCGGTTCAAGCATATTGTCCATATATACACATATATGGTTTTTCTGTATGCTTCCCGATATTGCAAGTTTTTGTGCAAGTATGGCCAAGTACCGACCTACTAACCTGCGCTATCAGGGTATATCGTATATGTTGTTATGCTAGCGTTCAGATCTCTCACTTCTCTGGCTACAAACAATTATTCATTTTATTAAGGGAGAGTGGAAGATCATAATGGAATATCATAAAAACAATCTTAGGCAAATAAGTTCAATAGATGTGATTTTAAAAATAAACTGTGATATTAAAAGCTCTTTAACTGAATCAATGAATATATATATATATATATATATAACAACTGTGTCAATATCTGATATTTTAATATTATATATCCTTTTATGTATACACCTCTATTAAACATGACGCAATTTGTATTAACAATCACGACCATGGCATGTTTTCATACTGATTCTGTACTAAAAGAGAACTATGGACTATGAAATGACATCTATTTATTGACGGACTGACATCTGTAAATGTTAATTAAATACAATGTTTATTTATATCGTTTTCTGAAGTCTGAGATTCATATCTGTGAAAATGGAGACCAATCGATAAAACTTCATTAAGTACCATATGTCTTCCCTTTAGTAGCATTGATTATTTGGAAATGAGTCTATTCAATGCTGTAATCGTAAACAGCTCAGAGATTTCTAGACAAGCTTCCATGTACGGAGTAGAGCATGGCTGTCATCCATAATACGCAATTTCATTGTCCGAACATGTTGGGATAACATATGAGCTCACGAAATTAATGCTCGCCATAAAATGTATTGAATGGACTCGAGTATTTGAGAAAAATCATGAATGTGTGAATGAAATGGGCGTGATCCTATAGTAAATCGGGACACCCCTTGCACATAAACTCTCAGATTGTGGTGATGGTAGTGGTAGTGGTGGTGGTGGTGATGGTGGTGGTAGTGGTGTTGCTGGAGATGGTGGTGGTGGTGGTGGTGGTGGTGATGAGTCCGTGCGTGCGTGCATGCATATGTGCGTGCGTGCGTGCGTGCGTGCGTGCGTGCGTGCGTGCATGCGTGTGATGTTGCTGGCGGTAGTGTTAATAGAGGTGGTCGTAATGGTCATAGTAATTATTGATGTCGTGTATGTCCCAGGTACCACGCAATATTATGTGCTAATTGTAAGAATGGAACATATCAGAATGTTATAATAAGTCGAGAATTGGAAGAGCATCAGAACGGATAGAGGCATAATGCGGTTTTACAGAAAAAACAAATTCATCCATTGATTCAATGCATGACTAAAGTTTCTCATTAACCTAATAACACAATTCTAGCAACACCTTATTAGGACATGGATTTAGCTAAGCAAAGCTAACCAACATAGACATATTAAACATTTAAAGACAGCATACACATGTTAAACGCCACTATACTTATTTCTTTCAGGTTGAAAGGGTTAATTAAAGCAGCAACGTACATAAGCATTGCTGTCTAAATCAGTACGCAAGAATCGAACTGGGTTTGTTAATGATAGTATTGGTCACCCCCCCGCCCCTCTCGAGAACCTAGCATACTGAACCGGCCAACTCTAGACCAATAGGGGCCAGGTATTGGGCCCGTACCGACCAAGCAACCTGCATTGTCAGTGTCAACTATGAAACTATCACTGGCTGTTACTTCTGATTTGAAAGGGTCTGTATGCGGATTCTGGATCGTCTATTTAAAACCAGATCACCATCGTTGTAAGCATCAATAAGGATTAGTTTCCGGTATCGGACACCAGAACAGTAATCAATAAAGATTAGGGTGATAATGGATAGTTTGTCTTTATAGTTCGAGGATCTACTTTGAACGCCAGGGTAACGCCAGGAGTGATGCGCTGGTGGAATGAGACGCATGTTAGTAGCAGTTGTATTTGTAATTGTAATACCAGAATTGCGGTATATGTATTGCTGATAACTAGGTAAGCCATGGATATATCGTATCAGCAACAAAAGCAATGATATCGTCACATTGACAGTGGAAGCAAAACAATCAACAGTGGTACCTGTCATAGCAACAGCATCGACATGGTATCCAGCAGCAGCAACACGTCCTGCTACAAGCCAACAGCATAGATCCATGTTTCAAGAGATGTGTTGGTAAGAAAAATGACTGACAGACATTTGGTATGACCACGTAAACAGGACTGGTTCGATTACAAGTACCAATTGAAATCGATACCACTAATGACAGTGAAACTGTCTGTTATAATGGAATCAATGTGTTTAGTTGTCGCTCTGCTTCATACTGATACGTTGATTCCATTAGTGGCAGCGAAAAACAGCCCAGTGCGCCAACTAACAATGGCATTAGTCACTTATTCAACACAATCTCAATCGAAGCTATGCCAATCCCAATCTCACATAAAGTGTCCACTTACAATTTAAACATAGTTCACCCAAACAATCTTAGCCCTACCAATTTCCAATAGAAATTATAGACACAAATCTGAACAAAACCAACACACCCAGTCCCGCCCAATTCAACACAAATACACACTCATTTATGTATACATATATAGATCCACATAGCTCTTACCCCTACTCAAACTAACCAGACAAAGCACAATTAAGATAGTCCAAACTAATGTATACTAACTCATGCCAATCCCAACAAAAACCCCACCCAATTCCACACAATCGTTAATCTAATACACCAGCGACTCAAAAATCAAAACTATCCACCTAATCACGTAGAAACAAATCCGCACTGAAACCCACAGCCACATTTCAAACACATGGCATGCAGTTATGCGCAGTCATACGCTAGTCATATCCAGCCACCGCGGAACCACATACAGTCACCACATAACCAGAATTAACCCATCTTTTGTCAACAGCACCTTAAAGCGCACAAGATGCTGTTTATATGAATGAAGCCTTTACTTATCAAGATTCTTTCATAGCTCAGTTTATTTTCATATGCAGGCCCACCGCATAGAGGGTAGTGTTCAAATAGATTTAAATTATCTATCCTAGTTAGTGGCCATTTGATGATCAAAAGAAGACTATTTTTGAAAGTTTACTACTGCAATGACTGGCTCGATACATGCCCATTTGCCGGCCAAAATGTACTACCTGAATGACTGGCTCGGTTACCTAGCCAGCCATTCCAGTGGTAAATTTTCAGAAACAGTCTTCTTTTCTCCTGCTAACTGACATTTCTCACGACCACTACAGTTAACTGTTATGAACGGCATGACTATTCACCTTTCCAGAGTACCCACCCATCATATGACGTCATAATGAACTGCGTGATGTGTACAATGACATCATAATGAATGGCGTCATGAATGACGTCGATAAGTACGTCACGATCGCATATTTGAAGACGGTCTATGCGTTGTTGTAAAAATTGTTTGCTTTTACTAATTAATAAATATTCTGTTGAATATTTTGAAACTAATTTGACTGGGCGCTGTTGCTGCCATAGGTAGCAACAGCACCCAGTCAAATTAGTTACAAAATATTCAACAGCTTCTCTGTAGAGTTTTCAGGAAATTGATAGCTAGGGCAATTGGGGATCCATCAATCCCATCACGGCGACGTGTGGGTGGAGCCTAGCTAGTGATGGGCGGGGCATAGCTAAAAATGGAAAGGTGCAATAAATGTTTAAGTTGACACAAAACGAGTTAACCCACCACCAACCAACCCTCTCCAGATTTTCACATCTCAACAAAAACACACGTGATTACCATACATACTGACACTGTATCCACCCACACTCTCCCTCGCCCCCACCCCACCCCCGCCCCAACCACCAACAAATTCCCGCGCCCACCACCGCCATAGAAAATCATCACACATTTTAAAGGGTAACTAATCTGAACTCTTGATAGCTATTCAGGTGATATAATATGCTACTCATAAACTATGCAGGTAATGTTAAGCTTTTCATCATGGCGCTGAAGAAAGATATTCAGGCTTTAGTAGCTAAATGTTGCTACATTTCTACAACCTATGATGGCTGTCATGATTTACTTTTCAACCAATCAGAAAAATCCTAGCTTGCCTGCCTAGGAATATAGCTCAGTCATAGAGACGCCAGCTATAGTTTGGCAGTGTGGTATAAAAGCAATCATACAGGTAAGCGGTTGAATATTTTGAAACTAATTTGACTTAACTTGCAATCAAATTAGTTTTAAAATATTCAACGAGATGAATATTACATAATAAAGAATGTAATGCATTGGCACTTACATGACATCACACACTATCGCTCGAGGAAACAAAATGGCGGCGATCACTGTTCAACATTTACGAGATATTACAAAGCAGATAATTGTGAGAAACGGGAATGTGACAGGCTATGAATGATCTGGAATCTATAAACCATAATCTATCGGTGCAGTATAACATTTGAGATGAGATTAGCATCGCTTTAAGCATCCCTATACGTGCAAAACACAATAGCCTTTCTACGCCTACATGTAAGGTGGACAATTTTAAAGTAAGATGATGGGGTAGCTATTACTGTTAATGTGGTACTGAGGATTCGAACAAAACACAAATACATGCACGTACAGTATTCTCACCCACGACCTATGCACGCATGCACGCATGCACGCAGACAGTTACGCTGGCACGCACGCTAGCACCCACATATGCGCACAAGTACGCATGCACGCACACGCGCCTACACTAGACGGATGCTTATAATACTAGCACATGCACACAAGTACACCTCGGCGTACGCACATATACGCGCGCATGCACGCATGGACGCAGATACACACGCACGAACACATGCACGCACGCACGCATCCATTCACACACGCGCACATACACCAACCCAGACTTAAACTGATTAATCTATTTACTCGTACAATATAATTTAAAACACAGTATGTTGTACATATTTAACATTGTCCATTCTAGAATCATATAGGCAAATATAGCGCCAATCACGAGACAAACGAAGTCATTTGGCACGAAGATACGGAACTCACTATTAACTTGTGTCAAGGTATTCATCAAGGTATATAATCTGCCAGTATACACGGCGAGAAATGCGATTCTCTGAAGCTAATTTTCTCGTTAACCACACTGGACCTTAGAGAGCCAGCAACCCATGCAATACTATAAACGATGAATAAATCTATCATATAAAGAATGGCATATTCCTGTGAATCATTGACAAATATCCAACATGACTGGACGGTTTTGTGGTTAGAGGCAGTACCAACATTTAACTATTTTGTTTTCAATTTATTGAGAGAAATCGTATTTACACTTAAATAAGACAGATTGTTGTTAGTTCATCAGGAATAGCTTCAAACAGTCATTGCAGGACCATACCAAAGCCGACTGTAGAATGAACTTGCTCCTAAGAGACTGTGAGGATATGGTTAATACCACCGTTTGGGATACAAGATGTATAAATAGATACAGACCTGATATTGTCTAATAGAGGTATCCATTTCTACCTAACTCCCACCCACACTTTACACGCAGTGGGCTCGATTTGATAGTTTGAAACCTGAAACAGCAGAATCTAAATTTCAATGGAATTATACACGCAAACTGTTAAGAATTAACACACGATATAGTCGGTCATAGGCCCAGTAAGCTGCCCTATGAAGAGGAGGGTGGGTGGGGGCGCGTTTGAAATCTGGTATTCCTATGGCTATTCACAAACTACTGCGGATAGGCGGGAATTTTGTCGTTGCTCGTTTTGCAATCAAATTACAAAGCTAATAGATTTTCAGCTTCAAAGATTCTTAGAAAATTAGGTCACACCTCCAAGAAGACCTTATAAACAACAGGACAAGATAGACTTCAATATCCACACCGCGACCATTCAGGTCATGTATTCATGACAAACCCATATCTGGGCATACATACGGGTATGTAAATAAAAAGACGCACACACTCTCACAGAGAAATGCCCATGATGTGCATGCGAGCTGGTGTGTATATGCATGCAGGACACCCATACAAGCACACTGGTGAATATCTTCTCGCGAACTGTAAGTCCTTGCTACTGCAATGGGCAAATGCAACACGCATACATTGCAATGGGTCCATTAATTTTATCCAGTTCTTCCATACCCTACTTGCATCTCACTCCACGCCCAAATTGTGTTTATACTGAAATGTGTTGTTACTGCGTGGCTAATTACTACAATCCTGATTTCTTAGCAGCATCGGTGTGGGGTCTGTTACTGCGTGGCTAATTACTACAATCCTGATTTCCTAGCAGCATCGGTGAGGGGTCTGTTACTGCGTGGCTAATTACTACAATCCTGATTTCCTAGCAGCATCGGTGTGGGGTCTGTTACTGCGTGGCTAATTACTACAATCCTGATTTCCTAGCAGCATCGGTGTGGAGTCTGTTACTGCGTGGCTAATTACTACAATCCTGATTCCCTAGCAGCATCGGTGTGGGGTCTGTTACTGCAACAGCAGCCAGTCAAATTAGTTTCAAAGTATTCAACAAAACGTTTGTTAAATAGTAAATCCATCAATATACACAATTCATACACATGACAGACCTTTCAATGTTCATGACTGAGCTAGACGTGTCATTCATTATGCATTTTGATTGTGACGCCAGTCTCAACTGACACAATTATTATGGCATCATTTACGTGAATGACAGATCGGATTCATCAATTGGCACATATACTAAGACAAGTAACAAGACAAATTTAACTTCGACAATCATATGTCAGTATCAACCCTGGAACAAATATCAACACCCTACATGTAGACCAAAATCCATATCAATGTTAACATTGATCAACTAAACATTAACCAAATAAAAAGGTCGATAGAATCTCGATAGTGGTGTATTAAGATTTTCCGGATTTTTCATAAGAAGTCCAAACCGGAACCGTTGTTTCTGACACTTCCATATATGAAGAGTTTGATCTGGTCCAGATCCATGTTTTATGTCTTGCATGCCAAGTAACTTCGTTGTGTTAAGATTTAAGTCAAATCAGACCAATACTCTTTTAGATACAGCTCAGTATAAGGTTTTCTGACTGACTGACCGACTGACAAACCAACTGACCTATCGACCGATGACCAACTGACCAACCAACCGACTGCCTGACTGACTCAATGAGTTACTTTCTCACTGCCTCACTAACTCACTGACTATGGGACATGACTGTTTATTGAACCGCTACCTACAGGTAAAAATGGGAGTGTCAACAATATTGACATTAGTGCATATGCGTTTTCTGACATTTGATGGAACACGATATTGGTTTTGTCACAAATAATTGTAGAGCTATTGAATCCAAGTGCATGCGCCAATACGCCATACCAATAACAATTCTTATTGCAGCTATCTCAAACACATTCAAATGTAATTACAACTCAATTTAACCCAACCACAACTGAGCTAAAGGCCAACCATGCAATGTCAAAACAAGCCAAAGAAAGCCAGACCAAATGAAATCAAATCGCAATAAGTTAGACAACGACACCACCATATGCATTTCAACCTATGGCATTAAGTGTAACCTCCATCTCATCACACCCTACCCAATCACGTCCAATTGTACTCCATGACAAGCCAATTACATCTCAAATTTAAATCTTTTAGGCTGTGGTTTGGATTTCCTGAATTCCACGGATCCATAACAGAACTGAATACACCACAACCAAATTCATGCTGAGCCACTTAATTCCACAACCAACAGTACCCAATATCCAACTCATCAACAAACGCACACGTGAATCCAACATCTACAATGAACATATGCACGTTCTATATTAAACACGATTCACACAACTCCATGGATAAAAAATTAACCTATCTTTCCTTACATGAAAGCTAAACAACCCTCATCAAATTGAATAAGAATTGAATGTGATCTCAAAGGCTAGGGATTTGTTCGCTTCGAGATGAATGATTAGATAAATGTGAGATGCAACATTACACTTATCAGCCAATGAACTATTACGAGATAGCGTCGTGCGATGCCAAGCTATAGTGGTACACATTTAAAAGTGCACATTCGAGCCATAACATTGGTCTCCATTTATTAATTTTAGTCACGCTTGTGAGAGCATAGAAGCACCGTAGGTAGTTATCATCTATACACATGGTTTATATTCTACAATCTGCACACAGTAATAATGCTAAACACGGGAGAGACTAACCCGTGAAAGGTTATGTTTGGTCCAGCAAGTGAACGTTTCCTTATTGAGTGCCCATTGGTAGACCAAGCTTTTCCCAATGACCAATCCCAGGCTGGCTTTAGCCGGCTTTATGATATTGGTAAAACAATAAACTAAAAAAAATATTATTGTGTTGTGACAAGGGTTAGTCTAACGATATCATCTGGTGGTATATGGCCAGAGAAAGCTGTTTCTATTGTTTCTATATAAGACTAACCTGCCAGTTAGCCCACATGGAGCTATTCATCATATTGCTCATATATACATGCATAACACGCCTTTCTTTATGCTCCCATGATAACGCAGTTTAGTATATTAGTGTTGTCAATGTACCAGCCCTGTATGCTGCATTATCAGGGTATCGCTTAAATATTTTTCTGACAGATTGCTCACTTCTCTCTCGAAATAATTATTCATTGATTATAATGGGAAAATGGAATATTATCATAGAATATCAGAAAAGAAAACCTATGGAAGTAAGTTCAACACATGTGATATTAACAATAAACTGTGATATTAACTCTTGCTCTTTAACTAAATAAATAACTACATGTATAATAATTGCGTCATTGTCTGAAATATTTTAATTATATCTCTTCTTATTTGCTTAGACATGTAATAGACATGGCGCAATACAATTCAACAATATACGACCGTGGACTTTTTCCACATTGATTTATTATTAAAAGAATACTCAGAGATTATATTTATTTATTGATGGCTAACAGCAGTAAATGTTCAGTAAACAAAATGATATTTATACCATATCATTATTAATGAAGGATACTCGAAAGTACCATATGTCATCTCTTTCGTAAACGTTGATTGGTTGGCAATGAAGGCTCTGTAATGGTGTAATAGTATTTCTTCTTCTTCTTGTCGTTCGCTGATCATACCGCCAGTCCTGTAAGTGACTATCGACATGATCATAAGCGTTAAGTGCGTGGATCCATGGTTTATTAGAGTGCGCCGTGTGGCCTGGAACCTCCGTATTCAGCACTCGAGGTTTCTGTCAGGGTTACCTCACCCTTACCTCCTTTAGTCGCCTCTTACAACACGCAGAGGATACGGAAGGTGTATTCTAAGCCCCACCTACAGGGCAAGTGTAATAGTATTATTTAGCTGGTATATAAACAGGTGACTGATTATTTCAACATAATCTTTGGTACATAGGGGATTGGCGCTTCTACAGATAGGGGTGGCTCAGAACCTGTGTGACCCAACACGTGTCTCGATTCAAATGAAAACCAGTAAGACCCTTTCCATTGTACTATTCAGATACGCGATGTGCATAAGCAAGCTAAAAGAGCATTCTGAATACGACTATGGGTAGTCATGTATTTCGTCCCCCAGTGTTGAGAATTGTGTCACGACGTCCAAGCACATGGTGGCAGGGATGAGTGACATTAATTTGATGTACTGTACACACTCTGAGATGGACACTATGCTCGCATTACTAAGCCTCAAGGGCGGTTGTCAACATATCTTAACAGCACATACTAGGCTCTGCAAACACCAAGCACAATCACTGCAGCCAGTCAATGGGTTAAAGCAAAACAGGATCTTTGTTGATGTAAATATAGCAACGAATCAAGAATCTGTTATATCAGAACCATAATTAATATAAAGTCGTGTGCTACTTAAAATTTTACTGAATTGTTTGTAAGTGGTATACACCTTACCATCAGCCCCGTCCTGATTTGTATTGTCCATAGATTAGAAATCATGTCAATTAATGCGAGTCTCATTAGCAGATGATTAGAGTCAGTGATGGAAGAGACAGACAGAATATGCTAACCAGATAACTCTCAGCCAGAAACTCTCTGTGGATATCGACACACATTATAGAAACGACAGCTAATATGCTTAGATACATACCAGATATATGGCACAGATTAAGCAATATTTCATTATAGGACGGTAGGTCAAATTAATATGACATTCAACACAGCAGACAATCTTCCCAAACAGGGTACTTGCCAAAATAACCGACATGAAGTTAACGTTTAGACTCCTTAGCATCATCGACATAATCATCGCTGTTGTGTTTGCCACTCTCCTAGGTGCCATTATTTTCACTCTTCCTTCATTTGTTCCATGTTTCTCATGTAGATTCAGAAACGAATTTTCCACTTTACCCTTGTACCGCAACGAATAGGAAGACAATGTAATAAAGCAAATTATTAACCGGTCGATCAGAACTACAGAATCATTAATCTACTATATCAATCCTATTATACCAAGAACGGTTGTTATATTGTTGTTGATTTTACTGTCGTCCAAATTGTGGTGCTGTGCTGAGTTGTTATATTAGGAAAGGACTATTAGCCAGTAACAGGGACTGGAAATAAAAAAAAAACCCTCATAATTAAATAGATTTTTATTGTTAAATATAGACACAGTGCCGTAGCTTTAGCAGGTGCATGCAAAAAGTTCAATGAAACTGGAAACGTGCCATTTTGGCCCGCCGGCGGTGAGGTGATGCTTTCTTGTCTAGAAGTTCAGACATATCTATGTTGGTGATAATGTTACCTAATAAAATAACATATTTTACCCCTCAGAATACAGGAGTTGGCTTCTCAGAGCATCCAATGTTCAGAATTACATGTGGCCTCGGCGTGGGGGAGGTGAGGAACTCAGCCCCCTTGCACAGTGAGATGGTATATACACTTCTAGACCCACCCACCACCTGTCTAAACCAGGGCCCGCAACGAGCTTGCTATGCCATAGAAAAATAGCCTTCCTGGAAGCAAACGTGTACACAAATTCATGTTCAATAGTATTTTGCGTGATAGGCAACAATTATTTAGCAAAATAATCGTTGTCGCTCCCTGAATCCACGAATAACTCACCTACATCACCCTGATTGTATTTCCTGTGAATCTACTTTATGGTTCATTTGAAAATTAATGGTTCAGGATTAACTGATGGGAATATATTCCAGAATTAAAAAAAAAAAGTAGGATTCACAGCACATGTATTAGGAGAATAATAGTATTGTGCGAAGATGTGACTCTAAATTCTCATGTCCTCTAATCCATGTGGAAGAATATCAGTACAATGCCCCTCGAGCTATATCAATACCATTTAATCATCCCTCCAGACTTTGAATCTAATCTCTAGAATTTCCACAGAGCGCAATATATTATTTCCTCTTGGAGAAGTGTTTTAGATAAATCCTTAAATTGATATTATTGAAAGAAATCCGCTCTCAGGCATGCGCTCCGTTAAAGGCTTGAAGACACGCCATTGTTTTCTCAATCTAGCGACCTGTATAGTGATATCTATGGTCTTCTGACCAATAATTTGTTCTCATTTCAATCACAACCCGTGACCCATACTCTTAGTCAGCCTCCTAATTCAACTCCAAATACTAGGCCATCTCATACCAAATAACGTGTTCCTTCGTGCCTCCATATACCCACCCGCACACAATCCTGAACCTCCATTTAGCTTCTTCACCCTGTACCAGACAACTTACTCAATGGATGAATCCAGTCTTAGCCATTCCCCGCCCATCTCTAACTAAGCCCCACTTATGCTTTGCCAGTTTTTGAATCAATCGATTCCGCACTCTTTCAAGTTCAATTTGAAGTTAACTATACAGCAACTGGGCCCAGTCAAATTAGTTTCAAATTATTCAACATCATGTTTATTAAATACTAAAGACATACAATTCGTACAACTTGACGAACTATTCAAATTTAAATATGTACTATTTCTGTCATTCATGAATGTGGATTGCGACACTGTATTGTGATGCCAATCTATGTCTGATGTAGTTGGTTATGGCTTCATATGATTGAAATATAAATCAAATTCCTCAATTTACTACACACATATATCTCATTTCAACTCATTTACCATGGACTCTTGACCACCTTTCTACCTTTCCTTGTATTCCCTCTGTCATTCATCTTCATCTTCCATCTGTGCATCAGCACAGTAATATCATATGTATGGTTATTGTATTTACAGGAATTACGTTCTTTATGTTTTCAATGCTATAATAGTAATACATTGTTGTGAGTGGAGCTTTGTCATATTCTGTTCACTAACTGCGGTGACAAGCATAAGTAAGATCCCTATTTGAACATATTCTGACCGTGTTATCTATCATAACATCACAATTCAGATTTTTCATTTCTATTTATTGTATTACACCAAATTGTTGTTCAGATTGCCCAACCAAATATTTCAATCGCATTCAAGAATCTGCTTAGTTGTGTTATACAATTCTAGCATCGTATATAAGGAAATAGATTTAGTCAAAAAAATAACACCAATTGGTCAGTAAGCATTCATTTATTTGTACAAGGTTGTAGGAACGTATTTGGACCTGGGGCGGGTGTTGAAGTATGGGTGGGGCCAAATCCTAGAGGTGCTATTGAGATACGCTATGGGAGAGGCATTTCCTAGGGAATTCCTGGGAGCGGGGTGGGGGCTATCGCCTCGCCTACTTGTCGTCCTCATCCGCGGTTCCTATGCCTATGTTGTGTGTCTGGGAGGAAATCAGGGTTGCTTGATTATTAACTAGTGGTTAATAGCTGCCTTTACTGATGTGATGAAGGAATGGCTCATTAACTGAGTGGTATATCTGATTTGGAAATACTGGTGCGAGATTCCCAATCACAGGCTACGCTAAACCCTTCAACCCCATAATCCAATTCAAGACATTGTTTTCATTTAAATAAATATTTATCATTTTATCAAATTAAGATTATTTAAATTCAGGGCTAAATGATTTAAAACTGTGTTGCTTAAAGCGTAGCAATTAATAAGGGTTCATTTCCAGACTCGGACACAAGGGCAGTAATCAATACAGATTAGGCGCTAATAGCTGGTTTGTCCCTCTATTCTGGCTATCTATTACAATTACCGGATAACGTGAAGAAGTGAGAAAATATGCGATTTGCGTAGCTGTGGTATGTGACAACTTCTGATGCCGAGCAAGGCCTATGAACGCACACCAATCTCCTATCTACGTTACAATACCGCACACATTTCTAACCCCTAGTCATATCGGTCTGACTTTAAACCTAAGCAAATGGTGACAGAAGAAGCACGGGAGCTATCATTATACGCGTCATGAGATCAGCGTTTCCATTCTGTATGCATGGATCAATAATCCCGTGCTGAGAGTAAGCTAATGATCTCAAGACTCTCGCATCATTGACAGCTTGGCCGAAACTACACACTATCACATTACATTGTAGGCTTTTGATTACATAAGTCACTATATTCATCATCGCTAATCGAAGAAAATCAATTATGCAATTTTCTTTAAATAACTTATCAATGCTATGGCATTGTCTAATTCGCATGTTTCCTAATTGAAAGTTCCACTGATTATTAAAACTATATTCGAAATTTTAGCTGTCTTTAGTCAAAGGGATACCAAGGTATTGATTGCTCTACATGCCCTTTTCTAAGCTATATCTCCAGGTTTTAAGACACCAAAATTGATTGTAAACATCTCTTTTCCTTTTAAAAAACTGAAATCACCAGCATCACACCATCATGGAAACATACTTATCATCTCTAAAAGACTCATTACACATAATGATACTATCATTGCACCATCCTTCTCACATCTAACAACGAGTCCATCACCACGGAATCATCATTGCATCATCCAGACATCATCCGTATTCCGTCATACAATAATGTAAACATCATGACCATCTTTATATCATACTTGTCTCATGCAAGCATTCCTTCATCACCACGTCATTCCCATTACATAAACCTAACATCAGCTGTCCAACACTGTCTTTCTCATCACGACTTCATAAATACGAATCTTAGGAACCGTAGTTAAAAATCTGTCTGTCTCAAAAATAGATTGATCAATTCCTATCAAAAATAACATATTTCTTATTAACTGTCTGCCTGCTGAATTCCTGCAGACTAGATGTTCCATGTGGTCTAACTCATGACCTGCAAAATATCCTGAAAACAATTTGACTGAAAGATGTTGGTGGGTAAGCAACCAACATCCTTCAGTCAAATTGTTTTCAAAACATTCAGCATGTTCAGAGTTACTGGGTGGAAATAGAAAGCCCTAGCCACCTGTGATTATGTTAGTCTTATCTTGGCGCCTTGATCGTCATCATGCTAATTCATGCTATTCACTACCGTCCCTCCCAAATGGTTATACATTGATATTTTGGTGCATTATTATGGTTTAGTTAGTTTATAGTTTAACATAGCATGGATTATACCTGGATGTTTAATATTAATTATTAATATTCCTGCTGAGGCTAAGGCTTCTTGTTTCTTTGATTATTTTGCAATTTACATTTACTATGTAATATAGAGATGATGAGATAAGGTTATTTCTAACTCTATCTATGGCTTTTTCTATACTGCTTTCTATGCTATGCATATTGATTTGTAGAGGTGCTATTAGAGAACATATTGCATAATAAACCGTTATCTTCACCCGAGGCCGTGAGCCCCTGCCGATTACCCCGTGTTGAATTAATTTAGTTTACGACTAGGAATCAGATTAAATATTTATTTAGACGAAACTCTGTAGTTATTTGTAAGCATCATCGAAAGGAGAGCGAGAACAATTGGATGAGTTGCAGATGTGCTCCGCCAATAAATGGTCATTGACCAAACAGGACCAAACAGGACTAGATCTGAATTCACATGCAAAGTACGCACACTATGCTTAGAATTCTCAATGTCGCCGAAATTATCATCATTGTTGATTTTGCCCTTCTTAAAGTTATCATAATCTTTCCAATTGCTTCATTTGTTCCATGTCTCTGATCTGGATCTTGATCAGGCCGTATTTAGACTCAACATTTCAGTTTTAAAATTCAAGAATCTTTGTAAATCTTCCTGTGCAAAGCATAGCATGAGAAGAGAACATATTGCATGCATCTATTAAGTCAATCGTATGATACCAACACGCCATGTCTCATTGTCCTTGTCACAGTCATACAGACCTCATTTTAAATTCATCGTTCATGCTTGACTTCATTCTACATCCGGTCACGAGTTCTGCATAAACTAACAGCAAGCCGGCTTATTAGAAATTAGAATGGCTAGTCTTAAATAGCTTAAAAGCAATTTGATTGAGGTGTGTATCTGTTTCTTGAAGCGACACCATTCAGTTAAATTGGTTTCAAAATAGCCCATAAGAAGTAAGCTATAGTATCTGAGACATCTGCTTCTATGGCATAAGTGGCAGAATGGGGTTGTGCTGCTCTCTGGCTGTTAGTGGCTAACTATCAAATTACCGGCATATAATCATCATTGCTGGACTGTAGACAGCCAGGTTATTTACCATGGGTAATCCCCTGGCATACGTCAGTGATTGCTTCCTTACTTTGCTACAAACTGACTTAATTTGTCTCGTGGTTGGCAGTATAATAGCTTTGGTAGAGTAGTACATGTAAGAGATATATACTAAAGTACTGCTCAGAATTAAGGTTTCATGTTTCCAAACAAGATAATGCATACTGTTGAATATTTTGGACCGAATTTATTGGAAGTCATTGCTGCCTAAGGCAGAAATGGTATCCATTCAAATTAAGTCCACATATTCAACAGACTATTCTTACTTCATGCAAAGGTTTGTATTAACTAAATGTTTCAGTGTTTGTTTTGGAAATCCTTTACAATATTTCAGTGCTGTGGTGTACGTTTGTATTCTGCTGCTCTGGTAACCAAATTCATTAATATTGTGTTTTGGGTGGGAATCAATATAGCATCTATGAACAATGACGGTGATAATACTGTGTTAGAAATATAATAATCAAACCCTCCACATTAATAGGAACCGTTGCTTCGTTTTCCAAATATGAATATCTGCTACAATATTAAGTGAATCGCTTTCACAATATATGGCTGGATATTCCACTAATGCTATTCGATATGCATCACATATGAATGATGATATGCTGGGTGCTGTGGTTGCACTAGTTTGAAAATATCCTGCTGCAGAAATCAGTCCTTCTTCTTTGGCCAATGTGTCTTGTGCTCACGGGTATCCAAGGTTTCTCTTAGTCATCAATTAACCAAGTCTGGATTCTTTTGAAATGCTAATAGGTATCACACATAGCACGTTTCTGCAGTGGCATCCTCTTGGAATTTTGTATATGACGACCCCGAGTAGCACACATTCAAAGGCTTTCTGTACTGGGGTGCATTGTAACATCCACAGAACATGGCCAAACAGAAATCATCTTTGTTGGGCCAACTTCACTGACAGTGGGGCTGTATTGCAAATAGTATGTAATGGATCGTTTGAGATAATACAGTCTGGCCAGTGATGCTGGGTTATAGCACGATGGTGTCTGCAATGGTAGGCATCACACTTATCTAGAACTGCCATCGCAGCTGCCCAGCTATTACAGCTATTACAGTTGTGCAGCATCAGTGATGCACAAGTATCAAGCATAGTTTCACTTTTTGAAAGAGGGATCGGTGATCTCTGGAACCACAGTTTCCAAAAATCCTGGAATGCAATGTTTCCATCAATGTGCCGCGATGCCAGAGTAACTGCACATTAGTGAACCATGGACATGCATGTAATGTTCTTGGACAAACATAGTTGCAAAAATAAAGAAATACATAATATCTCCCCAGTTTCAAGGTAAGTATGTAGTCAAGCTATTGAATATTTTAAACTTAATTGAACAGAGATTTGTTATGGCCTAGGCAGCAACTATACAATAATCAAAGAAATAATTATTATATAACAACAGATTTTCATGTACTGACCTTTAGATTTCCCAGGGCTTGAAACAGCATATATGCTGTGAGACTTGAACAGCCTATAATCAATGCACGCTCAAAGAAGTGGTAGGCATTTAAAATGTAATTCCGTAGTTTGTTTGTGGATGCTGATAGTGCCTATTCATGACCATTGGTGTGTAGCTAAGAAAAAGAATGAATTCAACATGAATGTGTACATCCAAAGGAAAATAAAGTTCCATTTACCATTTTGTAAATGATAGGTAAATTGTTAGCCATTATTTATCTAAACCTTCTGTTTTCACTATCCGGATCTTGCGAGATGGTCACAATTGATGCAGACCTTGGTCAACTAAAATGAATGTGTGTTAACAGGGGATTGCATTGGCATGTCATGAAACATATTTTAGTTGAGAACTCATAATAATTGTCAACAGTAACTTTGAGCAATGCAATTTTCACAATAAATACTAGTTTTATATAGGGTTAACATACATAAAATGATTTTAATATTTCCTCACCATTCTTGGAAGCTATGGATTATCCATTCATCTGAGTCAGTCGCATTTCTTCTAAATCTGTTTTATCATCCCAGTGAGAATAGAAAATGGTAGATTTACCAGTATGTAAACATCCGATAGTTGTTAAATTATTCAAGAATTTATTGACCATACAATTATTGAATAAAAACAATATTACTGTGTGAATTCGTGAATATAAATTAGCATAGAGACCATACATATGTTATGCAATATCAGTACCAAGACCCTCGAGCAATATCGATACCGTTTACAGGTTCAGCCAGTCTTGAAATCTAATCACTGGAATTTCGCAGAAAGAAATATATTATTTCTTCTGGGAGAAAAGTCTTCGAAAAATCATCAGCCTCTTGCAACTGAAAGGAGTTCCTTTTCTGGAGTGAGTTACTATAAATTCACAAAGACACAATCCTGGGTTTTTTCAGTCTCTTGGCGCCTATACTAAGCCAAGAAACTAGGCGAACTTACTTTCGAGAATTCATACACCTGCAAAATCCTTATCAATGATAACATTGATAAAGTAAACAATAATAAAATTAACTGTGGACTTGTAACAATAATGACATCAGTGTCTATGCATCTTCTGAGACACGATATTGGTTAAGATACACATAACTGTAGCATTACTCAAATAAGTACATGTGTCAATAAGCAATACTAATATCACTTTCTATTGCAGTTATTCCAAATAAATTCAAATATAAATACAGCTCAATTATAACTCCACAATACCCATTTTGACAGTTATCATTGGGAGTTGGTCCAATCTCATCTCAAACAAGTCGGCTCTGCCCAATTGCTTTCAAACACAAGATCATACAATTAAATTCCTATCAGCATTACCTGAGCTGCACACGACACCACCAGATTACTGCCTAACCACACAATTCTGTAATGAACGATATGTAATATCCAATTCATCCTGAAATCAACATGTTAATCCAACTGCTACAACGTACATGTGCAGGTGCCATAGGCGCCATTAAATCCGATTCGCACAGCACCATGGACAAATAATTTAATTTTCATGCCTTACATGAAAGCTAAACAGGTTCAGCTAAATTTCTACGGATTTGTTATCTCGATATGGTTATATCAATGGAAGCTTCAACTATCAAGGGATAGGGCAACGCCAGGCCAATCTATGATGGCTCATATTAAAGCAAAATATCCCCATGCCATTGATGCAACAGTATTATCGAACTGTATAAATTATACACACATATTCACACACACACCCACAGATTCACACAAACATACACCTATTAAGGAACACACTCGCGTGTACAGGCACATGTACAAAGTCATGTATTGACACACATTCGAGACATAACATTGGTCTCCATTTAGTCATTGCAGTACCATGTGTGATAGCATACACACACATACATATTGCTCAATTATACAAAGGGTTTACATTTTACAATCTGCGCAGAGAAAATGATGCTAAAAATGAGACAAATCCTTTATGGCACAATTGGTCAAGCAAATAAAAACATTTACTTAGCGAAGTCAAATTCGCAGAGGATGAGATGCGTATATGTTCAAAATCTACCCTAGAATGACAGGCTCAGAGAAGATGCGGAGGGTAATCCCTGTCATGAAAACCACTTCACGCTACAACAAACTAAAGCCAGGTATCTAAATACCAAGCTGGAGGCCAAAAGAAGAAGCTGGAGGGAAAAGACGGCAGGGTTTAATTTAGAGAGAGACACCACAAAGCTATGGAGACTGACTAAAGCACTGAATGATGAGCGTGTCGAGGAGAGAAGATTACACTTGAAGAAGATGGACAAACACTGACAGGAAAGATGGCTGCAGATGCCTTTGCAAAGGCATATGCAAAAGAAAGCAACATTTCAATACCACGAATGCGTAAAAAAGAGGTTAGAAAAGAGCACAAGGAAAGAACAGACACCAACACTCATGATGCAATGAAAGTTGACATTAGTTTAGCAGAACTGAAGAAGTCTATCCGCCAATTGAAGAAGAAGAAATTTCCCGGGCCAGGTGGCATTACGATTGAAATGATCCAACACCTTGGTAATGCATCGCTCTGCAAGTTGCTAGACATCTTTAATCTCAGTTGGATCAATGGAGAGGTTCCTCAGTGCTGGAAGGAAGCCAGAATGACTCCTATTCTGAAAAAAGGGAAGAACAAGACGAAAGTGCTGAGCTACTGTCCTATCAGTCTTACAAGCTGCATATGCAAGACCATGGATCGCATCGTCAACCAGCGGTTGCAGTGGTACCTGGAGTCAGAGAACATTATAGTTTCAGAGCAGGCCGGCTCCAGAAGATACAGGAGCACAAAAGATCAAACAACACATCTTGCACAGGTCATAGAGGACACTTTTCAAGCCAAGAAGGTGATGCTAGCTGTCTTTATCGATCTGCAGAAGGCATTTGACAAGGTGTGGAAGGGTGGCCTCCTCGTGAAGCTCCGGCGCACAGGCATCGATGGCCACATGTCCCGATGGACCAAGTCATACCTACACAATCGCAGAGCTAGGGTGCTCGTGGATGGACAATCTGGACAGAATGTATTGCTGAGACAAGCGGTGCCACAAGGCGGAGTATTATCACCAACTCTGTTCATACTCTTCAGTAATGACATTCTAGCAGAGCTGCCCAATGGGATCCAAGCAATCCTCTATGCAGATGACCTCGTACATTGGTGCACCGAGGAGTACACAACGACTGCCACGTACAGAATTCAGCTCGCCTTGGACATAATTACAGCTTGGGCCAATCGCTGGTGCATTACCATCAACAAAGAAAAATCATCAGCCATGCTATTCTCACTGTCCACCAAAACCAAGGTTGGCAATCTGACACTGGGCTCAGTGTTAGATTGCCAACCTCTGGCCAGAAGAAAGCTAACCATCGTGAGGAAGCTAGCAGGAACAAAGTGGGGTGCCGATGAAAGGATCCTCAAGACCATCTACCTAGGTGCCGTACGGCCACACCTTGAGTATGGATCCAGCTCATGGATGACAGCAGCTAAATCTCATCAACAGAACCTCGACAGAGTACAAAATCAGGCACTGCGCATCATTACTGGTGGAATGAGATCAACACCAATAGAAAAAATGGAGCAGACAGCAGGCATCCCCCACTTAGCAAAGGAAGGGAATACAAAGCACTGATCCAAGCTGCAAAGTACAAATTGTTCAACAACCACCTGATGAAGATCAGGCAAACACAGCTGTCATCAGGAAGACTTAAAAGATCAAGTTTTGTGAAAGAGACGAAAGCACTTCAAAGGAAACACCAAGAAATGTTGCCAGCACAAATAGGAGACCCAAACCACACACTTGATCCTCCACCCTGGGAAAACAAACTAGAGAGCATAGCTATTCGCACTACAGTACCTCATCTTACAACCAAAGATGAACACAGTGATGTGGACAAGAAGCCCTTACCCTAGCCATGCTGGAAGAAATGTACCCTCAGGAGACATGGATAAGGATCTGCACAGATGGAACAGCCAAACAGGCAATTAGGAGCGGAGGTGCTGGACTGCACATACAGTATCCAAACGGACAGCATGAGTCAGCTGCAATACCGACAGGCAAACACTGCACAAACTACAGAGCTGAAGTCGAAGCACTGGTTCATGCAGCTAATACCATCAGCAGAACAGCAGACCATATTGCACCGATTGTCTTTTTATCTGATTCCCTCTCCGTCCTTGAGGCTATCACCAAAGGTAAGCTGCCACAACTTGACGAAGCACTACAAACCATCAAATGCTTTCGGATAGCATTGCAATGGATCCCCTCACACTGTGGAGTCCAAGGAAATGAGGAAGCAGACAAGATGGCAAAGGTGGGTGCAGAAGAGAATCAGTCAGAAAACATGGTTACACATACAGAGTTGAAGACTATCATCAAGTCACTCTACAGAACACCTCAATCAGAAGATGCCTACCATCATCTCTCGAGGCCAGAGCAAGTGACCATTTTTCGTCTCAGAACTGGACACAACAGACTAAACCAACACATGTACAGGCTGTTCCACCTTACGACATCGCCTGCTTGTCCTTGTGGAGAAGCAGAACAGACCACAGAGCACATACTTCAATGTTGCAGTACGTATTAGCTGCTGAGAGAAGAACTCTGACCTTTATCAACCTCCTTTCTTGAAAAGATGTGTGGGCCTGTGGAAGAACCGCAGAAAATCACAGATTTCATCTTGAAAACGGCTCTCCAAGTGTGATACCAGCGATCGAAAAGAAGAAGACTGGCTCAGTTAAAATTGTAGTCTTTGGCCTGCAAATGACATTTCTCCAAACCAGTGCACAGGCTGGTTTTGGCTAGGTTCGTTTAGTGCAACATACCCCATAAGCCAATATTATTTTGTATAAAGGGTTTGTTTGGTGATATCGCCTGGTGGTCTATGAACTAAAGAAAGATGGTTTTATTATTTCTATAAAACTAATCAGCTAGAAACTTAAGAAATTATCAATCTATTCACACGTATATACACGTATATAGTTTTCTATATGCGTTCGCAATCATGTATGTTATTGGGTCGGTATTGGCCAAGTACTGATATACTACCCTGCATCATAAGGGTATCGCTTAAATTTTCCTACTCTATTGTTCAGATTGATCATTTCTCTGTCCACATAGAGTTCTTCATTGCGTGTTAATGGAAAATGGAAGATCAGTGTGGAATATCATAAAAAGCAATGTTAAGCAAGCAGGTTCAACAGATGGTATTTTAAAGATAAACTGTGATAGTAAGTGCTCTTTAACTGAATCAATAAACACACGTGTAATACATGTGTCAATATCTGATATTTTAAAATTATATATCCTTTTATGTATAAACATGTATTAAATGTGGTGCAAATTGTATTAACGATCCCGACTATGGCATGTCTTCATATTGATTTGTAAAGAGAACTATGAGATTTAGTTATTGATGGGCTGACATCAGTAAATGGTCACTAAATAAAAACGTTATTTAAACAGGTTTCTGAAGCCTAAGGTTCATATCGGTAATAATTGGAGATGAATCGATAAAACCTCATTAAGTACCACATGCCCTCTCTTTAGTAGCATTGATTATTTGGAAATGCTGTAATCATAAACAGCGGAAGGATTACTAGACATGCTTCCATGTACAGACTGGAGCAAAGCTGTCAGCCATGATACGCACTTTCCTGGTCCCAACAGGTTATGATGACACATCTCAGGTATTTGAGAAAAACACGAATGTGTGAACGAAGGGTGTGTGACACTATAGTAGTGATGGTGCTGCTGTTGGTGGGGGTTGTGGTGGTGGTGGTGGTGGTGGTGGTGGTGGTGGTGGAAGTGGTGTTCTGATTTCCTAGCGGTGGTGCTGGTGGTCGTAATGTTGATAGCAATGATTGATATCGTGTATGACACAGATACCACACTCCAAGACACTATAGGCTAGTTCCATTACGATATAATCGAATTCGTTTCAGAATATTCGATATATTATGTACTAAGTTTTAAAAATGGATCATATTAGAATATTATAATAAGAGGAAAATGGATAGAAGAGTAATGGGTCTTACAGAAAGGCAATTTCATCCATTGATTCAATGCACGACTGAAGTATCTTCTTAACATGGTCACACATTTCTAGCAACACCTTTTTCAGACATGGAATTATCAAAGGAAAATTAACCACCATAGATATATTAATCATATAAATGCAGTAGGCAAATATCAACTAGTCCTCAACTTAGTTTCTTTCAGGTTGAAAGTGTTAAAACGCAGCAACGTGCATCAACATTGCTGTCTTAATCAGCACAATTTACCTCCCATCGAAAGCAATACTCGAACTCGGTTAGCTAATGATAGTATTGCTCATCAAACGATATTACATTCCCCACATGCCCCGAGAACCCGGCTTGCTGGATTGGTACTGGGCCAACACCAGACCAATAGGGCCAGGTATTGTCCCAGTACCGACCAAGTAACCTGCACTATCATAGTCGCCTATATATACATATTGTTATCTTTGATTGGAGAGGATCGATGTATGGATTCCAGATGGTCTATTTAAAACCTGATCACCATCGTTGTAGGTATCAATAAGGATTGATTTCTGGAATCGAACACCAGAACAGCAATCAATACAGATTAGAGGGATAATGGATAGTTTGTCTTCATAGTCTGAGGATCCAGTTTTAATGCCATGTTAGCGCCTTGAATGATGGACCAGCGAAATGAGCTGCAAAATATTGGCGTGTATTGATAATTGCAATACTAGTATCGCAGTATATGTATTACTAGTAACTAGGTAATGTATGGAGATATTACATTAGCAACTAACCAACCATAGCAGTAGAAGTAGTAGTATTGAGAGTAGGAGAACAGATAATCAGCAGTCGCAACAACACGTCAAGCTAAAAACTAACACTCATATCATTAGGAGCAACACTATATAGGCATAAATGTTTCAACATATGTCTTTGGGACAAACAAAGATGGGCAGACATTGGGAATTATCACGTAGCCAAGACTGATACCAATACAAATACGAATTGAAATCGATACCACAAATGACAGTGGCACAGTCATCATTGTATATATTTATAATGACACGGCTACATCATATTAATAATGTTGATTCTAGTAGTCGTGTCGACAAGCATCCAACTAACCATTTCACCAGTTACTCGTTCAACACAATCCCAATCGAACCCATGCCAAGATCAATCTCAACTAAGGCATCCACTTAGATTTAATCTCAATTCAAACAACAATCCAAACCCTATGAAATTCCAGTAGAATTACTGTCACAATACTAACTCAAACGAAAAAATCCAATACAACCCATTCGCAGCCGTTTCAACACAACAGCAAACCCATCCATATAGATCAAATACATTCCTGAACCGACGTGAAAATCTTATCCTTACTCAAACAAACTGCACAAATAGTGTTTAATAGAGGGATCCATTTCCACCTAGCCCTCCCCCATTTATTGCTAAACATCGCCCATATTTTACACTTAGTGGAATCGATTTGAAACTTTGAAACTTGAATTAGCAGAATCTAACTTTCCAGCAAATTAAACACAAACACTGTTAAAATCTTTGAAACTCACTTTACTGGGAGATGTTGCTGTAGACTTCTTTTAGACTGGTACGTAGCACATATAGCAGGTTTGTGCAGCGACGTTCTCTGAGTCTTGCAGATGATGGCACCGAGTACAGCAAATACCAAGGTTTTCTCTGCAACGATGTCATATGGCATTCACAGTAAATGGCCAAACACAAGCCACCATTGTTAGGCTACCTTCACCGAGAGCCGAGTTGGACTGTATTGCACATAGTGAATAGCAAGTCAGGAATTAGACCTGATACACAGTTATAAAGACACATCCATCGTTGCACATTCTAAATAATTAAAATGCAAATTGATAATATAATTATATATATATATATATATATATATATATATATATATATATATATATATATATATATATATATATATATATATATATATATATATATATATATATATATATATATATACATATGTATATATGTGTATATATATATATCAACCAACAAATTAGATTGCAAATATTATCATGCAAACTCTGAATTAATTTGTATTAAAAGGGCAGTGCTGGCTATGCTCACAGATCGAACATATCACACATGCCGATGGTAGCAAAATCTAATTGCAGGGTTCAACAAAGCCTGGTAGATCGTTAGACATGTAATCCATTTTCAACTAAGGCAACATTATTACCGGTTAGTGATATTGATCCAGCGTATTACAAAAAGAGCACAGTCAGGGAATAAAATAAAAAATTCGATTTCCCTTAATATAAAATAGATGTATATCATTACAAGTTAATCTTTCCCATGGGATCTGAACTCATGATGAAGCAAATTACTGGGAGTCTGTTCTTTTCTGCGATACTTGGATAGATTATAATCAAAGCACCCTCAAGGAAATGAAATCATGCTAGACACAGACCCGGATTAAAGTAATCACTAATGGGGCTACACCCCCAGACAGACTCAAGATATAAGAGGCCACTAATTCAAAACGAATTATCACATTTCCCCATTTCAACGTTTGAGTCATTTTAAAGTCATGATATACATAACCTATTAGAAATTTTGAAACCAATTTTTCTAGAAGCTTGTGCTGTCAACGAATTCATGTATTACACTTGGAGGAGCCAGTAGCATTAGCAGCAGCGACAGTAGTAGCAGTAGTAGTAGCAGTAGTAGTAGTAGTAGTAGTAGTAGTAGTAGTAGTAGTGGTAGTAGTAGTAGTAGTAGTAGTAGTAGTAGTAGTAGTAGTAGTAGTAGTAGTAGTAGTAGTAGTAGTAGTAGTAGTAGTAGTAGTAGTAGTAGTAGTAGTAGTAGTGGACCACAAATATGGCTAATCTTGATCCCTGAACATCTTGACTATCAATTTTCAGAGAACTATACATGTAAGCTGTTGAATATTTTGAAACCTATTTGATTGGGGCCTGCTGCTGCCTATGGCCCAGCCAAATTAGTTTCAAGATATTCATTCATGGAAAGTCAGAAGCGTTCACTAAAGAAATGTCTTCTTCTAAGAAACCTACACCATAGAGACACACAATAATTATATGATATGCATTATTCTCTGAACTGTACTATTATAGAGATGGTAAAGCTATTCTCCACAGCAGAACATGGAAGAGATATCTTGATTACCATGTGACACTAATTATGTATTATATTATTTTCGGGAATTTGGTTAATGCATGAACGTCAAAAGAATTTTTCATGCTCCACTTTTCTGTAATCCTTAACATTCATTCACTTTTCTAAGAAACACTGGAGAATGAAAGCTATGCTATCCATATGGCTAATAATAAATTACTCACGATAGCCAGGAATTTTTCGTTGTTCGTTTAGAAATCACATTACAAACCGAATAAATTTTCAGCTTCGATGATTCTCGGAAAATTAGCTCCCGACTCTAAGAAGACTGTATAAACAATAGGACAAGAAAGACTTCAATATCCACACAGCAACCATTCAGGCCACATATTCATGACAAACCCATAGCTGGGCATACGGGTATGTACATAAAAAGTTGAGTACACGAGAAATGTGTATACGCTTACGTACATAAAAAGTTGAGTACACAAGAAATGTGTATACGTGTATGTACATAAAACGAGTAATGTGTATAATGTGCATACAACCTGGTGTGTATATGCAGGTAGGAAACGCACATCAGCAGACTGTTTATTATTTCCTCGTGAACTGCAAGTTGTTGCTATTACAAAGGGCAAGTGTTATGCTCATACATTGTAATGGGTCAATGAAATGTATCCAGTTCTTCCATAGCCTACTTACATTGCACCACGCATAAATGCATAAATTGTGTCTAATGCTGAAATGTGTAGTTATCGCGTGGCTAATTACTACCATTTTGATCCCTAATGGCATGAACAACTCTAAAACGGAACTAAACGTATTTGGGCCATTAAGTAAATTGCAGATAAAATATTGATCTTGATACAGCTATATGTTCTGCTTTCACTATTGTGTTCTTGCTAGATGTTGAAACTTGATGCAGTAGTCTCTTCTTAATCTAAATAAATGTTTGTTAACAGGGATCACATTGACAGTTCATGGCATATACATTAGATGATAACACTTATAGCAATTGTCAGCAGCAGACAAGAGCGAAGACATTTTCAACAAAAATACTGGTTCTATATAGTAGCAAGCCACAGTAAAAATGATTTGAATTTTTAGTCACCATTCTTGGAGGCCATGGATTATTCATGGATCTGAATCGGGATGCATTTCTTCTAAATCTGCTTTATAAAACACTCGTGGATTTACCAATATATACAGAATCCGAACTTTATTAACATATATAAGAATTTATTGACCAGTTCTTGCATGCAAGCAACATTACTGTGTGAATTCGTGAATATAAATTGTCTTAGGGACCATACGCATGTTATGCAATATCAGTACCAAGACCCTCGAGCATTATCAATACTGTTTAATGGTTCAGTCAGACTTGAAATCTAATCACTGGAATCCCCCAAAAAGAAATATATTAATATCCTCTGGGAGGTACGTGTTATAGAAATAACCAAATTGAATCAACTGAAAGGATTTTCTTATCTGGAGCGGGCTAATATTAAGACACGAAGACAAAATACTATTTGATAGACCATGACCCATCTCTATTATGCCCAGCCATTTCTAGCAAACATCGTCCGTGCTTTGCACGTGTTAGGAATGATTTATATAGTAATAACCTTGAATTCTCACATATTCAATGTAACCATATAGGAAATCTTTTGACTATTTTGAACTAGTTTGACAGGGGGGGGGAGGGGGTGTGGCTTTGGGGACTGTTACTGCATCCGGTCAAATTAGTTTACAAGTATTCAACACAATGTTTGTTAAATAGTAAATCTATCAGTACATACGATTCGGACACATGACGAACTTTCAATGTTCATGACCGAGCTAGATGTGCCATTCCTAACGCATTTTAATTGCGACGTCAGCCTCATATGGCATCATATAATTGAGTGACAGATCGGATCCAGCAATTAACACTTATGCCAAGACAAGAAACAAGACAAATATATTTTCGAGAATCATATACCAGCAACAAAATTGGAGCAAATATGGACACTTACCCGTAGAGCAAAATCCATATCAATGTTGACATTGATCCAGGAAACGTGAACAAAATAACAAGGTTGATAGAATCTCGGTAGCGGTACATTCGAATTTTCTGGATTGTATGCATGAAACCTTTTGCTAAATTTGGAGCAAAATCAGACACTTCCACATATCAAGTATGTAATCTGCTCTAGATCCATGTTTTATCTGAATCATGGCTAATGTCTGACAATCCTCTTGCATGACAAGTTACTTCGTTGTGTTAAGATCAGGACAATAGGGTTTTAGATACAGCTCGGAATAAGCTTTTATTAGTGATTGATTGTTTGACTCACTGACAGACCGACTGAGTGACCGACCGACTGACCAACTACCAGACCGACCGACATAACCAATTGACTGACAGACTGACCAACTGACTTGACTGCCCGATTCACTGACTCACTGACTCACGGACTATGGGACATGACGATTTATTGAGCTGCTACCCACGGCTAAAACTTGAAGTAGCAGAAATACTGACATTAGTGCATATGCGTCTTCTGACATTTGCTGGAACATGATATTGATTTTGTCACAAATAATTGTAGCGCTATTGAATCCAAGTGCATGTGCCAATAGGCCATACCAATAACAATTCTTATTGCAGCTATCTCAAACACATTCACATGTAATTACAGTCTAATCTAATCAAACCACAACTGAACTAAAGGGCAACCATGCAATGCCAAAACAAGCCAACGAAAGCCAGACCAGATCAAATCAAATCGGTAGGTAGACAACGACACCACCATAGCATTTCGACCTATGGCACCAGTAGTCAGCTCAATCTCATCCCACTCTACCCAACCCTGTCCAATTGCATTCCATGACAAAATAATTACATCTTAAACTTAAATCATTTAGGCTGTGGTTCGGATTGTTTGAATTCCAATCAGCCATTACAGAGCTGAATACGCGACGACCAAATTCATGCTGAATCAGTTAATTACACAACCAACAGTACCCAATATCCAACTCATTAACAAGCTCACATGTGAATCCAACATCTACAACGCACATATGCACATGCTATATTAAACAAGATTCACACAACTCCATGAATAAAAATGGTGCATATTCTCAGCAAAATACTTAAAAAAAATATTGTTAAAATTGTCTACTTTTATACATTTAAATTGTGCACCTCAGTGTAATGAAACAAAATAAATCTTAAGATATGATGATTTAGTCCTGTGTAAATTAATAAAAAAAAGACTTTATTCGTGAAGTTGAATTAGGGACTTATGTCTCTAATTCAATTTATTGCACAGTATACTTTATTTTGAGTAATTGATGCATAATGAAACCATCCTATGTTAAGATTAATTTCGTTTCATAACATCCAGGCACAAGATTTGAGCCTCTAAAAATATACAATTTTAACAATTTTACTTCCAAGCATTTTAGTGTGCATATGCGCCGTTAAGCAACATAGCCCCGTGACATTGATGCAAAGGTATGATCTAACTGCATACAGTATACACACATATGCATGCATGCGTACACAGATTCTCACATACGCATGCACCTCGTAATAAGCACACTCATGTAAATACGCACATGCACATGTCTCGGCACACATTCGAGACGTACCATTGGTCTCCATTTATTAATTCTAGTCAGGCTTGTGAGAGCATAGAAGCACAGCAGGTAGTTCTCATCCATACACATGGTTTATATTCTCCAATATGCACACAGTAATAATGCTAAACACGGGAGAGAGTAACCCGTGAAAAGCTAAGTTTAGTCAAGCAAGTAAAACATTTCCTTATTGAGTGCCCCTTGTTAGAGCACGGTTTTCACCAAGACCACTGCACATGCTGGCTTTGCCCAGTTTCATTTCATGGGCAAAACATTAAGCTCTAAAAACATTATTGTGCTGTGAGCAGGGTTAGTCTAACGATATCGTCTGGTGGTATATGTCCTGGGAAAGATGTTTCTATTGTTTCTATATATGACTAAGCTGCCAGTTAGCCCTTATGGAGTTGTTCAATCATATTGCCCATATATACATGCATAACACGTTTTTCTGTATGCTTCCATGATAACGCAGGTTAGTGGACTGGTGTTGGTACAGTGCCGGCTCCGTTTTCTGCATTATCAGGGAATCGCTTACATATTTCTAGCACAGATTACTCACGTCTCTGTCGACATACAATTATTCATTGATTATAAAGGGAAAAGAGAATATTACAATAGAATATCAGAAAAGCAAACTTATGGATGCAGGTTCAACGGATGTGATATTAACAATAAACTGTGATATTAACTCGTGCTCATTAACTGAATCAATAACTACTTTTATAGCAAATGTCTCATTGTCTGAAATATTTTTATTATATCTCTTCTTATTTGCTTAGACTTGTATTAAATCTGGCGCAATAAATTAAAAAATTACGACCTTGGAATTTTTCCACATTGGTTTATTATTAAAAGAAAACTCAGAGATTATATTTATTTATTGATGGCTAACAGCTGTAAATGCTCATTAAACAAAATGGCATTTATATATTTTTCTGAACCCTGGAATCCATATCATTATTAATGAAGAATAATCGAAAGTACCATATGTCATCTCTTTCGTAAACGTTGTTTGATTAGCAATGAAGGCTCTTTAATGCTGTAATAATATTATTTAGCTAGTATATAAACGAGTGATTGATTACTTCGACAAACTTCTTTCTATATAGGGAATTGGCGCGTATACAGGTATGTGTGCCTCAGGATGTCGGTGAACCAACACTTGCCTCGATTCAAAGGAAAACCAGTCAGACCCTTTACATGATTTATTACTTGTTGTCACCGATTCTGTTTACGACAATATGTAGTCATGTATTTCCTATCCCAGTGTTCAGAATCATGTCACGGCGTACAAGTACATGGTGGTAGGGATGAGTGATGTTAATTTTATGTACTGCAAACATTTTGAGATGGACAATGTGCTCAAAATTACCAGCCTCAAGGGCGGTTATCAACATATCTTAACAGTTCGTCCTAAGGTCTGCGAATACCAAGCACTAGTCACTGGAGCCAGTCAATGGGGGTAAAGAAAAACAGGATTCGCGTCGATGCCAATATAGTGATGCATCCAGAATTTGTTATATCAGAACCATAATTAACCAGATATGGATTATGATTCATAAGGTCACGGGCCATTTAACATTTTACTGAATTGTTGGTAATTAGTATACACCTTACCATCAGCCCCTCCCTGATGTATATTGTCCATAGATTAGAAATCGTGTCAATTAATGTGAGTCTCATTAGCAGATGATTAGGTTGCAAGTCGGTGATGGACGAGACAGAAAGAATATGCTACCCGGGTAATGCTCTGCCACAAACTCTCTGGATATCCACAGACATTATAGAACCAACAGCCACAATTTACTTATATATACTGGGGCGTATGGCACAGATTAAGTACCATTTCATTGTATAACTGTGTGCTAAATTTATATGGCATTCAACTCATCAGACACTCTTCCCAAGCAGGGCACTTAAGAAATAACAAGACAAAATAACCGACATGAAGTTAATGTTCAGACTCCTCAGCATCATCGAAATAATAATCAGGGTTGTGTTTGCCCTTCTTCTATTTGCTATTATTTTTACTACATTTGTTCCATGTCTCTCATGTAGATACAGAAATGAATTTCCAGCTTTTCCCACTGCAGCGCTTGGAATAGGAAGACAACAGAATAACGTGAATTGTAGCTCATGGGGTAGTGTCGGGCCATACCAGTGTCTGCTGTCGACTCGCCGCGTTGCATGTGCACAACAAGTGAGGGGGCTGGTTAGCTTCCGGTCTCGGGGTTACAGATCCCGTGCCATACTTCCCTACGGGTAACAAATATCAGCTCCTAAGGCCGGTGGAACTCAATCGTTCCAGTGGGGCCATGCGACCATTGTCGCGAACATTAAAGACAACTGTCTCATCCCAGGAGTTTGTGTCACCAGTATGCCTGTCTATAGCAATTTCGTGATCTATGGACTTACAAGATTTGATTGGTGACCTAGTTAAGATAAGTCTATACAATAGTTTTACCTAAACAGACCGTCAAGTATGCTAGATATAATGAGCATACGAAAATACAAGGCATAGAGACAACCTGATGAACTTTTAAATGGCGGACTCCCGGAGGTACCACACAGACTCGTATCCCCGCAAGGGAGGCTCCCGTACACGAGATCGCTAATTAACATAATATAAACTATTATACCTCTAAGCTGAAAGGAAAGAAAATTATCTTTTATAGTGTTGAAAAGCCATGTGCCTCCCACGGGCACAACTCCTGGTGCTAGTTTGGGTGAGAAGTACTAGCCTCACATGGGCCGTCGCCACTGAATCCTTGCGAGAGGCAAGTGCCTCGTGCGGGCCTCCGTCACAGGAAAATGTCGCCATCGCTTAAAGAAGGAGAAGGGCATTGGCCAAAAAGGGCCCACTCTAATATTCAACCAAAATGCTGTAAAGAAAAGACCATACCTAGTGAAATTATGACTATTAGGTTGTGTGCTGTTTTACGTGAAGACGGGACGAGCGATTCCCGAGGGATTCCCACGCCACCGTCTTATGTAGTTTCAAATATACTGAATTAGTAGTTGCCACTTTTATTTATGCGGGCCTTCTTATATGCCTAACCTATCATTTAGTTTTTAGAGACAAGAACTATTTTACGCCGCAAATGGCGGACACCTACCTAGCTTTAGATACGGCTGTCAATGAGAACAGATGTCCTACGGCATCAATACTGAAGACAGCGTGCATATTTGTTATTTCACAAGATCTCCGAGCTGGGTGAGAATCCGGACATCTTGCTCCATAACCACATAAAACGTCACAGGACATTGGTTACTTTTTACAAAAGCAAGTTTAGGCAACTGATCTATCGTTACGGTGGGGGTTAAGAGAGACGAATACCCACTGTGAATGTCCTTCCCGTGAGGGCGTGGCAGATCTTAATATCATGCCCAGACATTCTTACGGAGTTCGGTGGGTATGCGCATTTCACCCATCACCAAGTCCTATGGAGCTATCTTTTAGCCTGATGTTAGGTTTAAAGGCAAGTTGCCCGGTTATGCACTGCGGTGCGGGAGAATTTTCTAGCAGATGAAAAAGAAAATAATAATAAAAATATGTTTTTGCAGTGCTTCCTACATTGGCAAGGATAACTAACTACTAGGTATCTGAAGATACACGGGAAATGTATGTGACACCACACCCTGACCATCACTGCACGGAAACCCCAATAGTTTCCCAGGGTCGGACCAGTCCATGGTGCGGATTGGGACATCCAAACAATTAAGAAGCCATAAGGCTTAGTGGAACATGAAGAGCAACAATAACTTATAAACATGAGGCCCAATAGGTATGTTGGCCAATTTTACACGACCTTGCCGGAGTGCGGGGCTAAATTATTGGAAAAGAGTCGTGTGTGTCTCTTAACGAAGAAATTGTCTCTAATAATGTTAAAACTATCCTATCAAGCTGAATAGAAAGGGTTTTTAGTCGGTAGCATGCCGGGCTAAACAGAGTTATAGCACGGATAGCGACCTCAGTGAAAGATTGTTGGTGGCGGGAGAACGTGATGCACACAAAAATGTTGCTGTATAGTGTTTCCTACGTGCACTGCGGTCCTACATTTTCTACAAATAAACAAAACATATGAACTGATGGCTGCTTGTCATATATAAAACTAACCAGTACAAGTAATACAGTGTGAAATGATTGGAATAATACATATAGTACAGGTTGTTGGACCTACTACGGTGCGGTTAGTAAAAACACCTTACAGTAAAATAAGAATAACTATAAACAGATACAGAAATTATAACTAGCGGTCCTAAGACCGTTACGGTTCCATTTAGTCATCGGGACCGTTTATACAGACAAAGTATAATTATTAAAGCTGTAATTAACGGAATAATTAAAATGTTAAGTATAGTTACTTGAATAATCGGTAGCCATTCTTAAGGACGGGCTATCGTGTTACCGAAATTGATACGTCACCCTTGGTGTGACGTGAGTTGATTCATTCTCTGGAAGCTGGAAAGTACCCGCAGGTCGTTTCCCGCAAACAGGATTCCCGTATGCAGTCCAGAATGGGAGCGGATCGAACTCAGGACGGTAATCACAATATAGAATGTCTAACGAGCAGGCAGTAAGTAATACAATAACATTACTGCTTGGGAGAAAGTTCCCGTACACCGATGGTATGGATGGAAGTTAATAACAACCCGTTCATAAGCGGGGATTGTTGAATATGGATGAAGATACATAACTAAGCTTTAACGGTGCCGGGTACGTCAGTTAGCTCTTAAAACGTACCGGCCAAAGTTTACTTGCTGCGGTCGAAAAGTTTTAAATAAACCTGCACGAAATCAGTTCGGGGGTGGTTGAATAACCACTTTTTGGCGTGGCCGGCAGATCAGGTGAGTCATCCACCGAAGAACATTGCTGCCTCTACATCTGTAGAATCACATATTCCGGCCGGGAAGTTAGTTCTTGATTGATTCGTGAACAATATTCAAAAGTTCCAAAAAATGCTCCCGCACAATCGGGAGATGCAAAACTGCTTTTAGTGCGGTGGGTTGGATTGCTGCAGTGGCTAAGGGAGAGAAACTTCCCGAGGCAGAAGTAATCTGCTTAATGCCTGTCTTGCTGATAGTAGCTGGCACAGATCCAACCTATTCGGCCCCTGGCCGAGGATGCGCTCGAGTTCTGGATTTCATCTCCTTTTACGCTACTTGTGACGTCATAGGCGCAGGCTTTAACCAATCATAGGTCGAGTAATATCCAATCAGCGCGTAGCTAATAATGACGCAGTCGAATGTTCTAGAACATACTAGAATTTCTGCGTACACGTGGTTACGACGTCACGCCAATATTTTGAAGATAACCAAAGGGGTTTTCCGTAGATAACTCAGCCATTTCTTAACCGATTTTGAAATGGTTTACAGATTTGGAAAGCCCGTCGAATTCTGGTCTTGATTAATGCCAGATTCTGCGGGAACAAGTAATTAAAAAGGATTACAATGTACCTACTCGGTACACTAAAAACGCCATCCTATCTTGGTCATGAAATACGTGCTCTGTCAAAATAGTATTAAGCATGCGCATGCGCGCTACTCGCTCTAACGAACTTAGTCGTTTTTACAACGCGATCTCTGTCATAGGCCTATATACGCTTATAGCTCTACCCAGGGGGGCATGTTCATGGAACGAATCCGGGACGGGCGGCGCGTACCCCCGGCCAGCACCTGACCGGTCGATAAGAACGACAAAATCATTAATCTACTATATCAATCCTATGATACCAAGAACGGTTGATATTGTGTTGTTGATTTTACTGTCGTCCAAATCGTGGTGGTGTGCCTCAAGAGTTGTTATATTGGGAAAGGATTATTAGCCAGGAACAGGGAATGGAAATAAAAAACCGCTCATAATTTAATAGCTTTCTATCTTAAATATAGAGACAGTGCCGTAGCCTTAGCAGGTGAAACAGGGTCAATGAATCTGCGCACGTGACCATTATGGTCCGCCGGCGGTGAGGTGATGTTTTAGCTATCTAGAGGTTTAGCAGTATCTATGGTGATGATAATGTGACCTAATCAAATAACATATTTTGCCCCTAAGAATAGAGGAGATGGCTTCTCAGAGCATCTAATGTTCTGAGTTACATGTGGCTTGGGTGTGGGGTGGTGAGGAATTCACTGTGAGAGGCGATACATCGCCCTGGTACCACCACTACCTGCCTGAACCAGGGCCCGCAACCACCTTGCTATGCCACAGACAAATATCGTTCTTGAATACAAACGTGTACACAAATTCATGTTTAATAGTACTCTGCGTGGGATAGGCAACAATTCAGTAGAAAAATAATTTTCATATTGTGTCAATCCTTGAAGCCACGACTTATTCATCTACATCATCCTTCATGATATTAATTCCTGTGAATCTACTTTATGGTCCATATGAGAATTGATGGTTCCGGATGTACTGGTGGGAATATGTTCTAGAATGTTTTTTAACCTGTTGGATTCACAGCACATGTATTAGGAGAATAATATCATTGTGCGAAGATATGAATCTAAATTCTTATGGAGTCTCTGATCCATGTGGAAGAATATCAGTACAATGCCCCCCCAGGCTTTATCAATACCATTTAATCGTCCCACCAGACTTTGAATCTAATCTCTAGAATTTCCACAGACCAATATATATTATTTCCTCTGGGAGAAGTGTCTTAAATAAATCCCTAAATTGATGTTATTGAAAGAAGTTCGCCCTCCGGCTTGCGCTGTGTTAAATGCAGGCAGACACGGCAATGTTTTCTCAATCTGGTGACATGTATAGTGATTTAGATCTATAGTCCTGTGATCAATAATTTGTTCTCATATCAATAGGAGCCCTTGGAGCATCATCTTAGTCAGCCTCCTAATTCGACTCCTAATAATTGTTCATCCCCTACCAAACAACATTTTCCTTCATGCTGACACCCAGAATCCTGCACCTCCATTTAGTACCCTCGCCTTGTACCTGACAACTTACTCAATGGTGTAATCCAGGGTTAGCTATGCCCCACCCACCTCTATCTAAGCTCCACCCATGCTTTAACAGTGTTGGGATGAACTGATACCTGCACTCTCTGATGCTCAATTTCCAGTAACTGTATAGCTAAGCTGTTGAATATTTGAAGTGATTTAACTGGGAGTAGTTTGCGGCTTATGGAAGCAACGGTGTCCAGTCAAATTAGTCTCAAACTATTCAACATCATGTTTATTAAATAGTAACTACATGCAATTTGTACAATTTGACAGACTATTCAAGGTTAAAGATGGACTATTTCTCTAAATTGTGATTATGGATTATGAGACTGTATTGTGACGTCAACCTATATGTGACGTAGTTGACTATAATGCATATGATTGACGTATCAACTGGATTCCTCAATTTACTACACACACACACACACACGCACACACACACGCACGCACGCACGCAGACACGCACGTACGCACGCACGCATGCACGCACGGACGCACGCACGCACGCACGCACGCACGCACGCACGCACGCACGCACGCACGCACGCACGCACGCACACATATATCGCATTTCTATTCAATTTACCGTGACTATGTACCACATTCCCATCTTTCCTCGTATTCTTGCTGTTGTTCATTCTTATCTTTCATTTGTTTATCAGCGGTTTACCATCTTATGTCTGGTTATTGTGTTCTCAGGAATTGCATCTTTTATTCCTTCAATGATATAATAGTAATATATTGTTGTGAGTATAGTTTTCTCATATTCTCTTCACTAACCATGGCGAAAGGTATAAATAAGAGCACTTTTTGCACATATTGTCACAGTGTTATCTATCATAACTTTAGTATTTAGATATTTGATATCTATTTATTGTGTTGCACTATGTTGTTGGTCAGATTGTCCCACACCATATTGAAATCGCACTGTCTTTAAGAATATGTTTAGTTGTGCCATGCAATTCTACAATCATATATCCTGAAAAGGATTTTAGCCAGAAAAATAACACCAATGGGTCAATACGCATTGTATGTCTGGGATGAAATCAGGGCTAGTTGAACATCGGCCAGAGGTTAATAGGAGTTTTTACTGGTATGATGAAGGAAAGGTTCATCAACTGAGTGGCATATCTGAGTGGAAAATACAGGTATGAAGATTTACAAATACACGGGGTAGCCCATTAAACACAATAGCTCAAATTCGAGAAAATCTTTTCATTTTAATAAATATTATGTTAATTATTTTATATCGAATTTGACTTCCAGCTTTTACTGCCTATTTCCTGTCAGCTAAGCGTTAAAGTATTCAACAGATTACCTGTATAATTACTGTGAAATTGAGATTATGAAAATCCGGGTTTTTGAATGATTTAGAAATATGTTGCCAAAGGATTAAGCATCATTATTAATTAATATGCAATCCCGGAGATGAGGATAGTAATCAACAAAGATTAGGTCAGTCGTATAGGAACGTACTTGGACGTGACATGTTGGGGGTGGGTGGGGTTGGGGGTGGGGTGGGAGGTTTGGGCTAAAGTATGGTTGGGGCCGAAAACTATGGGAGAGCGCTATGGGTTACACTATGGGAGAAGCATAGCCTGGTTGAGGAGGTGGTGGCAACGAGTGAGGTCAGCCGCCACCTTTGGCCAAAAAGTTCGTATAGCGAGTTTTTCTGTCTATTCTAGGTATCTATTATAGGTAACCACGTTGAGGTGAGAAAATAGCCGATTTGTGTAGCTGTAGTGGGCGCAACTGTATCTGCAATGGCCATGTAGTAGCAAGAATTGCTATAGCAGCATCATACATAGATGGCGGTATACTTAACAGTAGATGCAAAAGAAGCAACATCAAGAGGAGCCATACCTGCAGCAGCAGGTGACGTAATGACAGCATAATTAGCTCTAGCAGTAACCTGGCAGATGTAGCAACGGTGGCGCGAGCCGAACTCCCACTTTAGTACCTAATGTCACAATCAAATACCACACTTATTGACTGATACCTAAATCAAAATGACGTCACATAAGACCATCACGTAGGTGGCAGTTGTCCATCATGAATATGTCTGAATTGTAAGTACTTGATTAATTTCCAAATTCATAGCCATTTTGTTGAATATTTTAAATTTAATTTGCCTTTGAGTCATATCCATAGCTGCCATTTTGTATCATTTACCTGTTGCTGCTATTAATAAAGTCATCGCAGCAGTCATCATAACAGTCATTATTATCTCCTGTCATTCTCTCCCTGTATGGGATTTGTGATTATTCCGAGATTATTGTAGATCTATCTCCCGATCTTGAGCAAGCCCTATGAAGCTCCATCAATACCTGAAGTGCATCACAATACCTCAAATATGTCTACCCTCTAAGCATATCGGTCTGACTTTAAACCTAAGCAAATGGCGACGCAGGAAGCATGGGATCTATCATTATATGCATCGTGAGATCGACGTCTCCATTCTGTATGCATGGATCAATAACACAGAGCCGAGAGTAAGCTAATGATCGCAAGACTCTCGCATCATTGATAGCGTCGCCTAAACTACACACTAGCACATTACATTGTAGCCTTTTGATTACATAACGCACTCTCTTTACCATCGACAATCAAGCACACTTTCATTATCCAATTTTATTTAAATAATTTATCAATGCCATTGAAATTGATTAATTCTTACTGCTTTAATTGAAAGTTCTACTGATTATTAAAAAATATATTCACCAAGGTATCATCATTGCATCATCAGGGCATCATACTTATTCCGTCATACAATGACATCATCTTTATATCATACTTATCTCGTGCTGGCACCCTTTCTTCACCATAGCATTATCACTACATAAACCTAACACCAGCTGTCCAGCACCGTCTTTCTCATCACGACTTCATAAAGATGGCATCTTAGAAACCGTAGTTAAAAAGCTGTTTGTCTTAAATAATTGATTGATTCATTACTATCAGAGATAACACATTTCTTATTAACTGTCTGCCTCCTGAATTACTGCAGACTAGATGTTCCATGTGGTCTAACCCATGACCTGCAAAATATCCTGAACACAATTTGACTGCACGATGTTGGTGGGTAAGTCACCAACATCCTTCAGTAAAATTGTTTTCAAAACATTCAGCAGGTTCAGAGTTACGAATAATTGCAATTATTGTCTGGTGGCTTACAGCAGTCAGACACCTAAGACAATTCTCGGACTGTTCATTATAAACTTACACTATATGTGGAACACAGCTTTTACTGTATAGTTACCTTGAAAATTGGATACTGTGAATTCGGTGTTCAAAGTATATAAATCGATCCCAACACTTACACATTGTGGGCGAAGCCTAACTAGGAATGGCCGTGGCATAGCTAGAAATAGATTTCCATAATATAATCATGTTCTGTAAATGATCAACGTGGTTAATATTTTCAATAATTGCATATTAATACTGATGGTAGATTATTTAATTTCTGCGATCAGAGAAGAGTTAATCGATGAGAGCTGTGTGTCTGGTCTGGTCTCCAGGTCATGTTATGTATTTAAACAATGAGCTCCTGATGGCCTGGTCAGGCAGAGCTGGGAGTAAACTGTAGTCAATGGTCCCTCTGGTGGTTTATGGGTAGGGCTCTCCACAATACCTGCTAATGAGCTCTCCCACATCTGATTGGAATACCATTTGAATCACACACTCCGACTGGGTGGGAATAGCAAGCCCTAGCCACGTGTGATTAAGTTAGATGGACTTTTATCTTGGCGCCTTAACGGTCGTCATGCTAATTCATGGGATTCCCTCTCGAATGGTTGAACATTGATATTTGGGTGCATTGTTATAGTTTACTTAATTTATATTTTAGTATAGCACTGTTTGTATCTGGCTGTTTAATATTAATAATTAATATTCCTGCTGAAGCTAAGGCTTCTTGTTGCTTTGATTCTTTTGCAATGTACATGAACTATGTATTATAGAGATTATGGGATACGTTTCGTTCTAGCTCTATCTATAGCTTTTTCTATACTGTTTTCTATGCTGTTTCGCTTATTGATTTGCAGAGCTTCTATTGCAGAACATATTGCATAACATGTCGTTGTCCTCACCCACTTCTGGTATTTGTTCTTGATGTGGCCATAAGCCCTTGCTGATTCTTCCGTGTTGGATTAATTTGTGAGTTTACGACAAGGAAGCAGATTAAATATTTTATCTAGCTGCCACTCTGTGGTTATTTATGAGCATTATAGAAAGGACAGCGAGAATAATTGGATGAGTTGCAGAAGTGCATCTGCGCCAATAAATTTTCATGCGCAAAGTATGCACACTATGCCTAGAATTCTCAATGTCACAGAAATTATCATCAAAGTTGTTTTTTCCCTTCTCAAAATTGTCATAATTTTTCCTATTGCTTCATTTGTTCCATGTCTCTGATCTGGATCTTGATCGGATCGCATTTAGACTCAACATTTAAATTTTAAAATTCAAGAATCTTTGTAAATGTTCCTGTGCAAAGCTTAGCATGAAAAGATAACATGCATCTGTTAAGTCAATCTTATTATACCGACAATCACTATTACTGACATCCACCCAGCCGTATCTCAATGTTATTAAACACAGTACAATCATACAGACCTGGTTCTAAATTCACCATTCATGGTTGATTTCATTCTACATCCGTTCATGGCCCGTTAACAATTTAAATCCATTCTGTATAAACTAACATCAACCTGGCTTATTGGAAATTAGAATGGCCCATCTTAAAGAACTTAAAAGCAATTTGGTTTAGGTGTGTATCTGTTTCTGGTAGCGGAACCATTTAGTTAAATTGTTTTCAAAATAACTCATATGAAATAAGCTATGGCATATGAGATATCTGTGTCTGTGGGTGCATGGGTCTGGTCTCTGGTCCATAGTGACTAACTATCAATTTACTGCTATATAATCATCTTTGCTGGATCGTAGACAGCCAGATTATATACCCTGTGCAGCCCCCTGACATACATCTAAGGCGGCAATGGCTTCCAACCAGATTAAGTTCAAATATTCAGACGAATAATTCTTACATCATGTTAAGAATTGTACTAACTTAACATGTGTTTGAGTTTGTTTTGGAAATCCGTTAACGTATTTCAGAGCTGTAGTGTCCGTTTGTACTCTGCTGCTCTGTTAACCAAATTTATTAAGAGATGTATGTTGTGTTTTATGTGAGACTTTTCTCGTGTCGAGGAATCAATATAGCATCTATGAACAATGCCAGTAATAATACTGTGTTGGAATTATAATAATCAAATCCTCCACATTAAACAGATATTCCAATGTTAATATGAATCATTGCTTCGTTTGCCAAATATTAAACTCTACTACAATATTAAGTCAAATCACTTTGCCAACATCTGTTTGGATATTCCACTGATTCAATTTGACATGCATTGCATATGGATGATGATATACTGTGTTCTGCGGCTGCACTGGTTTGAAAATACCCTGCTGCAGCAATCAGGTCCTCTTCTTTGAAACATGATTCTTGTGCTCAGCGAGCTGCCACAGGTTTCTCTTAGTCATCAATGAACCCAGTCCGGCTTCTACCCAAACGAAAATAAAGTTCCATTTACCATTTTGTAAATGATAGTCAAAGTATCGGCCATTTTATTTATCTAAACCTTCTGTTTTCACTATCTGGTTCTTGCGAGATGGTCAGAATTGAAACAGTCCTTGGCGACTAAAATGAATGTTTGCTAATAGGGGATTGGATTGGCATTGCCATGAAACATATTTTAGTTGAGAACTCTTATAATACTTGTCAACAGTAGCTTTGAGCAATGCAATTTTCACAATAAATACTGGTTATATATAGGGTTAGGCCCCAATAAAATGCTTTTAATATTTCCTCAGCATCATCTGAGTCCGTCGCATTTCTCCTAAATCTGATTTATCATCCCAGTGGGAATAGACATTGGCGGATTTACCAAGATGTAAAGATTCGATAATTATTAACATATACAAGAATTTATTAGCCATGTAATTATTTCATAAAAAACAATGTTACTGGGTGAATTCATGAATATAAATTAGCCTAGAGACAATGCTCATGTTATGCAATATCAGTACCAAGATCCTTGAGCAATCGCAATACTGTTTAATGGTTCAGCCGGTCTTGAGATCTAATTACTGGAATTTCACAGAACATATATTATTTCCTCTGGGAGAATGGTCTTCGCGAAATCTCCAAACTATTGCAACTGAAAGGAGTTCCATTCCAATGATAACATTGATAAAGTAAACTAAAATAAAATAAACTATGGACATACGTATTCCTCAATTAAACGCAAGGTTTACATTTTACAATCTATACACAGTAATGATGCTAAGCACGAGATAAATCGTTTATGTCAAAATTGGTCAGAAAAATAAAAAAATTTGGTTATCGAATTCAAATCCGTACACGATGAGATGAGTATATTTTCAAAATTTACTACCGGAATGACCGGCTCAGTTAAAATTGTATTCTTTGGCATGCAAAGGCTATTTCTGCAAACCACTGCACAGGCTGGTTTTGGCCAGATTCATGTAATGCACAATACTCCGGAAGCCAATATTATGTTGTAAGCATTTGTTTAGCGATATCGCCTGGTGGTCTACACACCAAAGGAAGATGTTTTTATTGTTTCTATAAAAGTAATCTGTTAGAACCTTAGGAAATCACGAACCTATTCAAATCATATACACGTGTATGGTTTTCTATATGCTTTCGTTATCATGCATGTTTTTGTGCCGGTATTGGCAACATAATGCAACACACCCTTCATTCACACATTCATGTTTTTTCCCAAATACCCGAGTTTATGCATGAAATTTTATGGCTAAGATTAGTTGTGTCATCATAACCTATTGGGACCATGAAATTGCGTATTATGGCTGACAGCTTTGCTACCATCTGTACATGGAAAAATGTCTAATAATCCTTCAGCTGTTTACGATTACAGTATTGAACATACTCATTTCAAAATAATCAATGCTACTAAAGGGAAGACATGTGGTACTTAATAAAGTTTTATCGATTCATCTTCATTATTAGGATATGAATCTCAGGCTTCAGAAAACTGTTAAAATAATATTGTATTTAATGAACATTTACCGATGTCAGCACATCAATATATAAATCTCATCTCATAGTGCATATTTATCTATTAGTACAAACTCAATATGAAAACATGTCATAGTCGTGATCGTTAATACAAATTGCACCACATTTAATAGATGTTTATACATAAAAGGATATATAATTAAAAATATGAGATATTAACTCATGTATTACAAGTGTATTTATTGATTCGGTTAAAGAGCATTTAATATCACAGATTATCTGTAAAATAACATCTGTTGAACCTGCTTGCTTAAAATTGCTTTTTATGATATTCCATTATGATCTTCCATTTTCCATTAATAAACAATGAATACTTGCCTGTGGGAAATGAAGTGAGCAATCTGAATTGAAGAGTAGAAATATTTAAGCTATACCCTGATAACACAGGTTAGTAGGTCGGTACTGGGCCAGTAGCGGCCCAATAACATGCATGCTACCGAAAGCATATAGAAAACCATACACATGTATATGATTGAATAGATTGGTGATTTCCTGCATAATGGTTGTTGTGGTAATGATGTTGGTGGAAGTTGTGGTGGTGGTGGTGGTGGCAGTTGTGGGGGTGGTGGTAGTTGTAACGGTGGTGGTGCTGATGGTGGTCGTGGTAATGGTGATAGTAATAATTGATCTCTTGCATGATACTGGTACCACACTATAAGGCACTTCAGGCTAAGACCATTATGATATAATCGAATTCGTGTCAAAATATTCAATATATTATGTACTAAATCATAAAAATGCAACATATTAGAATATTAAAATAAGAAAGAAAGGGATAGAAGAATAATGGCGCCTTACTTAAAAGGCAATTTCATCCATTAATTCAATGCACGGCTGAAGTATCTCCTTAACTTGGTCACACATTTCTAGCAACACCTTACAAAGACATGGATTTAGCAAAGGAAAATTAACTATCATATAAATATCATATAAAGGCAGTAGACACATATCAACCAGTTGTAAACCAAGGACATGCATACTATATAGGACTAACATAAATGTGTAAATGCCATGGGTTATAAATGTTAATCGCATCTATCAAAGTCATTAAAGAACATATATAATATCATCTGAAGTCATTGAAACTTGAGTTCCAATAATCCCACTTTAAAAGAATGTTTGCGGTCAGGCTGGGAAATCTTTTAAACTTAGTTGGACAGAAATTTGTTGTTTCCTTCACAGCAACTGCTCCTGGTCAAATTAGTTTCACAATAATCAACATAATAATTATTATATATCAACATATGTTCATGTGTGGCCTTTGGAGTGCCAAGGCCTTGAAATGGCATACATGCTATGAGACGTGGAAAGCTGATAATCAATTCACGCTCAAAGAAATAGTACGGAGGTAAACTGGAATTCTGTAGATCGTGTGTTGATGTTGATGGTGACTATTCATGAACATTGGTGTGTAGCTAACAAAAATAATAAATTCAACATGAATGTGTAGACCCAAACTAAAATAAAGTTGCATATACCATTTTTGTAATTAATAGGTACCAGATTGGTCATTAGTTAGCTAAACATTCTGTTTTCACTATCCGGTTCTTGCTAGATGGTCACAATTGATGCCATCTCCTGTAGTCTAAAATCCAATATTTGTTGATTGCATTGATATGACATGACACATATTTTAATTTTCAACATCAGTTTGAGCAAAGCTATTTTCACCTTAAATACTAGTCCTATATAGTGATAAGCCCTGATGAAAATGATTTGAATCTTTATTCACTGTTCTTGGAGACCATGGATTATTCAGTTGTGTGACATTTCTTCTAAATCTGCTTAATAATCCAAGTGAGAATAGCCATTGGCGGATTTACCAATATTTAAAGGATCCGATAGTTATTAAATTATACAAGAATTTATTGACCATACAATCTTTGCATATAACAATTTTACTGTGTGAATTCGTAAATATAAATTGCCATCGAGCCTTTACTCATGTTATGCAATATCAGTACCAAGACCCTCAAAGCAATATCAATAGCATTTAATCATCTAGTCAGTCTCGAAATCTAATCACTTGAATTTCTCAGAAAGTATTCTTTCTTCTGTGAGAAGGGTTTTCTAGAAATCAGCAAATTGTTGCAACTGAAAGACGTTCCTTATCTGGATCAAGCGAATACAATGGCTGGAAAACACAATACTGTTTGCTCAGTCTGTTGGCACACACTTTCTTTCGAGAATCATATACCAGCATCAACACTGGAATAAATATTCACACCTGCATGCAGAGCAAAATCATTATCAGAGTTATGATTGTTAAAGTAAACGATAAAAAATTAAACTATGGACTGGTAACAATACTAACATTATGGCATATGCGTCTTCTGACATTTGCTGAGACACGATATTGATTAAAATGCAAATAATTTTATCACTACTCAAACAAGTACATGTGTCAATAAGTAATACTAATATTAATTTTTATTGCAGCTATCCCAAACAAATGCAAATGAAAATACAGCACACACATATAAGCAAACTACAACTGAACCAACGCAAACTGACCTGGAAATGCATTATGTTATCATCGAATCTGTTTCAGAATATTCAATATATTATATACTAATTGTTAAAATAGAAGATGTCCGAATATTATGATAAGCGGGGAATTGGAAGAACATGAGAGCGGATGCAAGACTAGAGAAGTCTTACAGAAAAAGGAAATTTCATCCATTGTTTCATTGCACAACCAAAGTATCTCATTAACTTCCTGTCAGAATTCTAGTAACACCTTATTATGACATGGACTTCGCTAAGCAAAATTAACCACTACTGCCTATTTACCATTTAAGCGGGTAGCAGGAAAATATCAAACAGCTCTCATCTTATTTCTTTCATGTTCAAACGGTATTAGAAATGCATCAACGTACATCAGCATTTCTGTCTAAATCAGCACTATTTACCACTCATATAAAATAAGAATCGAACTTGGTTAAATGGTTATAGTATTGGTCATCATACGATCTTATCACCCACGATAACGCAGCTTACAAGGCCAACTATCACTTCTGTTACTTCCGATTGGAAAGGATCGATGCAGTAGTAGTAGTAGTAGTAGTAGTAGTAGTAGTAGTAGTAGTAGTAGAAGCAGTAATAGTAGTAGTAGTAGTAGTAGTAGTAGTAGTAGTAGTAGTAGTGGTAGTAATGGTAGTAGCAGTAGTAGCAGCAGCTGCAGCAGCAGCAGCAGCAGCAGCAGTAGTAGTAGTAGTAGTAGTAGTAGTTGTAGTAGTTGTAGTAGTTGTTGTTGTAAAAGTAGTAGTTAGTCTCTCCTTGTTCCATCCAATAAAGTGCCCCACAACTACTTATCTCTGGACGCCAAATAGGACTATGCAGTAGTTTCTTCTTAATCTAAATGAATGTTTGGTAACTGGAGATTGCAATGACAAGTTCATGGCACATACTCTAGTTCAGGACAATTATAGCAGTTGTCAACAACAGACAAGAGCAATGACATTTTCAACAGAAATGTTTGTTCTATATAGTGCTGGTCCACATTAAAATGATTTGAATCCTTTTTCACAATTCTTAGAGGCCATGAATCATTCAGTCTTCTGAATCTAGATGCATTTTTTCTAAATCTGCTTTATAGTCCAAGGGAGAATAGCCACTGGTGGATTTATCAATACATACAGGTCCGAACGTTATCAACATATACAAGAATTTATTGACCAGTTCCTGCATGAACACAATATTAGTGAATTCGTAAATATACTCTAGTTGAGAACTGTTATAGCAATTGTCAACAGGAGACAAGAGCAATTCAATTTTCAACATAAATACTGGTTCTATATAGTGATAGGCCACAGTAAAAATGATTTGAATCTGTATTCACAATTCTGGGAGGCCATGGGTTATTCATTCATCTGAATCGGACTGTATTTCTTCTAAATCTGCTTTATAGTCCAAGTGAGAATAGACACTGGTGGATTGACCAATATATACAGGATACGAAGGTTATTAACATATACAAGAATTTATTGACCAGCTCTTGCATGAACACACTATTACTGTGTGAATTTGTAAATATAAATTGCCATAGAGACGATACTCATGTTATGCAATATTAGTACCAAGATCCTCGATCAATATTAATAACGTGTAATGGTTCAGTCATACTTGAAATCTAAACACTGGAATTTCCCAGAAAGAAATATATTATTTCCTCTGGGAGAAGCGTGTTAAAGAAATAACTAAATTGATGCAACGGAAAGCATTTTCTTATCTGGAGCGGCCTAATATAAAGGCACGAAGACACAATACTGTTTGATCGGTCAGTACCATGACCCATTTCTAGCTATGTCCGCCCTTTGTAGCGAATCCTTGCTCATGTTTTGCGAGTAGTAGGACCGATTTATATACAGATAACCCAAGCTTCTCTCATATTCAACATAACTATAAATATACTTTTGCATATTTCGAAACTGGGTTGACTGGTGCGATGGGGTTGGAATTGGGTGGGGGTGGTGGGGTGGGGGGGGGGAGGGTGTGGCAGTGGTGAGGGTGTGGTGGTGTATGTTATCGCCTATGCCAGCAACAGCACCCAGTCAAATTAGTTTCAAATTAGTCAACACAATGTTTGTTAAAAAGTAAATCCATCAATACATACAATTCGTACACATGAAGAACCTTTCAATGTTCATGACTGAGCTAGAGGTGCCATTCATTATGCATTTTGATTGTGACATAAGCCTCATATTACACAATTATTATGGCATTAAATACTTGAATGACAGATGGGATAAATTGATTGGCACTTATACGAAGACAAGTAACAAGACACATTTAATTTCGAGAATCATATGTCAGTATCAACACTGGAACAAATATCGCCACATGCATGTAGACCAAAATCCATATCAATGTTGACATGGATCCAGGAATCGTTAACAAAATAACAAGGTTGATAGATTCTCCAGATTGTCCGCAAGAGGTACTCTGTTAAAGTCGGAACAAAAGTGGATCCATTGTTTCTGACACTTCAACATATTACAAATTCAATCTGCTCCAGATCCATTTTTATCTGAATCATGGCCACATTGATTTGTTACTAAAAGAGAACTATGAAATGATATTCACTTATTGAGGACTAACAGTGGTAAATGTTCATTAAACAAAATGGCATCCATATATTTTCTTGAACCATGGGATCGATATCATTATTAATGAAGTATTATTGAAAGTACCATATGTCTTCTCTTTCGTAAACATTGATTACTTGGCAATGGAGGCTGTTTAATGCTGCAATCATAGTATTTAGCTAGCATACAAACAGCTGATTGATTACTTGGACACGGTTCCTCGTACATAGGGAAGTAGTACTTATACAGGTATTGCTGCCTCAGAATGCGCTAGCCCCTCAAAAAGCAGGTGAGCAAGCACTTGTCTAGCGCAAAGTGAAAACTGGTCATGCCTTTACTATTGTACTACTCAGATAGGTGATGTGCATACGCCAGATAAATGAAAAATGCTAAATATGTGGCTGGACGATTCCATGTTATTCAATAGAAGCATATGTAGCGCTTCTGCATTTCAGTGAAAACTTACAAAAGGGTTGGGTGGAGGTTGGGGGGGGGGTGTGCGGAGGAGGCGGTGCGCTTGGTAAATTATATTGGAAATGTATATAGATATTGGATGATAGTTAGTAGATGGGCAGTTTCTACGTTTGATCAATGAGTAGTTCCTTGATTTGAGTGCAGAATGGACGGTGCAATGGTTCTCGATGCAATATTACACTACGTTTCTTAACCACTGTTTTTCATTTATAGGCCTATATTTGTGAAGTAGTCTGCCATTGTTGCTATTTGCACATGTTGTGACATTGAACACAAATGTGGCTCAGCATAGATTCATTAGTTTTTATCAACAAAAGTATACTCAGACACCTGCTTATGGTATTTTACAAGACGCTGTGAACACTAGGTTCGATTTTGTTCTTATAAAAAAAAGGATTCTGAATACGACTAAAGATAGTCATGTATTTCCTCTCCCCGTGTTGAGAATCGTCTCACAACGTCCAAGCACATGGCGGCAGGGATGAGTGACGTTAATTTGGTGTACTGTACACATTTTGAGATGAACAATATGCTCGCGATTACCAAGCGTCAAAGGTGTTTGTCAACATATCTTCGCAGAACATACTAAGGCCAGCAAACACCAAGCTCTTGCCACTGGAGCCAGTCATTGGGTTAAAGAGAAAAGCCATGATCCTTGTCGATGCCAATATAGCAATGCATCAATAATCTGTTATATCAGAACCAGAATTAACCAGATATGGATTATGTATCAGAATGTCACGTGCTACTTAAAATGTTACTGAATGGTTGGTAAGTAGTATAGACCTTACCACCAGCCCCCCTAATGTATATTGTCCATTGATTATAAATCATGTCAATTAATGCGAGTCTCATTATCAGATGATTAGCTTGCGAGACGGTGATGGAAGAGACAGACAGAATATGCTAACGAATAACTCTCTGCCAGAAACTCTCTGTGGATATCGACAGACATTATAGAAACGACAGCCAATATATATATTGATATATATATATACCTGGAGGTATGGCACAAATTAAGCAACATTTCATTGTAGGACTGTGTGCCAAATTGATATGACATTTAGCACAGCAGACATTCTTCCCAAGCAGGGCGCATGCCAAAATAAGCGACATGAAGTTACTATTCAGAGTCCTCAACATCATCAAAACAATCAGCAGTGTTGTGTTTGCCACTCTCCTTTTCAACTTTTATCCTTGTACTGCGGAGAATAGGAAGACAACATAATAATGTGAACCATTAATCTAATGTATTAATTCTATGATACAAAGAACTGTTGTTATGTTTTTGTTGATTTTACTGTCTTCCAAATCGTGATGGTGTGCATTAAGAGTTGTATTGGTAAGGGATTATTAGTCAGGAACAGGGAATGGAAACAAATAAAAACTGAATTTGTAGATTTGCATCGTAAAATAGACACAGTGGCGTAGCTTTAGCATGTATAACAGGTTCAATGAAACTGGGCATGACAAATATTGTTCCTGAAGGCAAACATATACACACATTCCTGTTCAATAGTATTCTGCATGATAGATAACAATTCAGAACCAAAATAATTGACATATTGTATCGTTCCTAAAGGCCACGAATTATTCATCTACATCATCTGGTTGTATTTCCTGTGAAAATACTTTATGATCCATGTTAGGATTGATGGGTTCGGTTATACTGATGGGAATATATTCTAGAATCCTTTTTTTTAAAAGTAGGATTCACAGCACATGATTTAGGAGAATAATATTATTGCACGAAGATTTGCCTCTAAGTTCCTTTGAAGTCTCTCATCCATGTGGAAGAATATCAGTAGAATGCCCCTCGAGTGATAGCAATACCATTTAATCGTCTCTCCAGACATTGAATCTAATCTCTAGAATTTCCACAGACCAATACATATTATTTACTCTGGGAGAAGTGTCTTAGATAAATCCCTAAATTGATGTTATTGAAAGAAGTTCGGTCTCCGACTTGGGCTCTGTTAAAGGCAGGAGGACACACCATTGTTTTCTCACTCTAGCGACCTGTGTAGTGATATCTATATACTTGTGATCAATAACTTTTTCTCATTTCAATTGCAGATCTTGCACCATCCCCTTACTCAGCCTACTAACTCGACTCCCAATACTTTCTCACGTGCCCCACCCCTCCCCTCTCCCTACCCACGCAATCCTGCACCTCCATTTAGCTTCCTCGCCTTGCACCTTACTACATCCAACTATCTGGTTTCTATTAATTTTCCCCGTGACTCTTTATGACATCAGCACATTACCCTCTTGTGCATGGTTATTGGATTCACATGAATTGCATCTTGTATTCTTTCTAAGATATAATAGTAATATATTGTTGTGTCAATATAATATATTGTGGCGTTTTGTCATATTCTATTCACTAACAGTGGCGAAAAGCATAAGTAAGATCACCATTTGCACATATTGTCACTGTTATCTATCATAACATCAGAATTCAGATATTTCATTTCTATTTATTGCATTACACCATGTTGTTGTTCAGATTGCAAAATATTTCAATCGCATTGCATTGAAGAATCCGCTTAGTTGTGTTATGCGATGAACATTTCCAGTATACCCAGCACATCTCTAGTTAAGCTCCAGCCACGCGTTGCCCATGTTGGGATCGATCGATCCATGAACTGCCTCACTATCAATTTCCAGAAAACTATGCAGGTAAGCTGTTGAATATTGTAAAACTAATTTGACTGGGTGCTGTTGCTGTTGAATATTTTGAAACTAATTTCACTCGGTGCTGTTGCTGCCTATTAAATAGTAAAGACATACAATTCGTACAACAACTCTTAGTACGTCCTCAACTCTGCGATCGTGACGTACCTATCTACGTAATTTATGACGTCATTGATTATGCCATTACATGCCACGTAGTGATTATTACGTCATATGATGGATAGATAAACTGGAAGGGTCAATTCTAGCACCATGCATCATGAAATATATTTATCAAAAAAATTACACCAATGGGTCAGTAAGCATTGCATGCCTGGGACGAAATCAGGGTTGCTTGAACATCAGACAGAGGTTACTAGCTATCTTTATTAATGCGATGAAGGAATGGTTCATCCACTGAATGATATATCTGGGTGAAAATACCGGTGTGCAGAATTGCGATCACAGGTGTAGCCCATTCAACTCCATTAGCCACATTCGAGAAATTCTATTAATTTTGATAAATATTATGTTAAATATTTTAAATCTAATTTGACTTGGAGTTGTTGATGCCTATTTCCTGTCAAATTAGTTTTAAAATATTCAACAGCTTAGCTGTATAGTTACCATGTAATTGAGATTATGACAATTCATTGTTTAATGATTTAAAACTGTGTTGCCAAATGGTTAATCAGCAATAGGGATTAATGTCCAATCCCCGACATGAGGACATTAATTAACAAATATTAGCCGCAAATAGCGAGTTTGTCTCTTTATTCTGGGTATCTATTACATATACCAGCAAACGTCATGAAGTGAGAAAATACGCGATTTGAGTAGCTGTAGTATGTGCAATTGTATATTGTAAGAATCGCTATGGCAGCATTGTACAGAGATGACGGTATGACTAACAATAGAGAGAAAATAAGCAACACCAAAAATAGCAATACCTACATCAGCACGGTGACGCAATGACAACATAATTAGCTCGAAAAATAACCTGTCAGATGTAGCAACGATGGCGCGGTCCGGTCGCCCACTAAGGTATCTGAGGACAAAATCAAATACCACCCTTGTTAGCTGACATTTAAATCAAAATGGCGTCACCTAAGACCATCACGAAGGTAGAAATTGTCCATCATGAATATGTCTGAATTGTAAGTACTTGGTTAATCTTCAAATTTGGAGCGATTTTGTTGAATATGTTGATTCTAATTTGCCTGTAAGTCGTTGCTACCATATACCATGGCTGCCATTTTCTATTATTTACCCGTTGCTGCTGTTAATAATGGCATCGCAACAATCATCATAGCAGTCAGTAGCCTCTCCTGTCACTCTCCCTGTATGATATTTGTGATTATTCTGAGATTATTGTAGACGTATCTCTCAATGCTGTGCAAGCCCTATCACACTCCATCAATACCCTAAGTGTGTTAAAATAGTTCACATATTTCTACCCTTTAAGGATATCGGTCTTACTTTAAACTTAAGCAAATGGCGACGCAAAAAGCACTAGATCTATCATTATACGCGTTATGAGATCGACGATTCCATTCTGGATGCATGGATCAATAACCCCGAGCCAAACGTAAGCTAATGAGCTCAAGACTCTCGAATCATTGACAGCTTGCCCGAAACTACACACTATCACATTACATTGTAGGCTCCTGATTACTCAAGGTGGTCTCTACCATCGAAAACTCTTTCATTACGAAATTTCATTAAAATAATTAATCAATGCCATGAAATTGGTTAATTCTTATGTGCTCTAATGACATCACCCTTCTCCCATCTAGCGCATATTCCATCACCAAGGAATCACCATTGCATCACCATAGCATCATCATTATTCCATCTTACAATGACTTAAACACCATGACAGCATCTGTATATCATACTTATCTCGTGCAAGTACTCCTTCATCACCATGTCATTATCACTACATAGAGCTAACATCAGCCTGCCGCTGCCCAACACCATCTTTCTCATCACTACTTCATAAAGACAACATTTTAGAAACCATAGTTAGAAAAGCTGATTGTCTTAAATAATGGAGAACTCCATTTCTATGAGATCCCTCTACAACACATTTCTTACTAACTATCTTGCTTACTCACTATCTGCTTACTACTTCTTTGCAGACTAGACATTCCATGTGGTCTAACTCTGGATCTGCAGAATATTTTGAAAACAATTTGACGGAAAGTTGTTGGTAGGTTCATTCAAATTAATTTCAAAACATTCAGCTGGTTCAGATTTATTGCCCAATGAAATTATTCTCTTGTGACGTGCCTCAGTTAAACAGTTAATGATGCTTTTCGGATAGTTTATAATAAGCTTACACTATATGTGGAATAAAGCTGTTACCTGTATGGCTACGTTGAAAGGGTCATAATAAGCGTACACTATATGTGGAATAAAGCTGTTACCTGTATAGCTACGTTGAAAGATTCATAAAAAGCTTACACTATATGAGGAATAAGGCTGTTACCTGTATGGCTACGTTGAAAGATTCATAAAAAGCTTACACTATATGAGGAATAAGGCTGTTACCTGTATAGCTACGTTGAAAGATTCATAAAAAGCTTACACTATATGAGGAATAAGGCTGTTACCTGTATACCTACGTTGAAAGATTTATAAAAAGCGTACACTATATGAGGAATAAGGCTGTTACCTGTATACCTACGTTGAAAGATTCATAAAAAGCTTACACTATATGAGGAATAAGGCTGTTACCTGTATACCTACGTTGAAAGATTTATAAAAAGATTACACTATATGAGGAATAAGGCTGTTACCTGTATACCTACGTTGAAAGATTTATAAAAAGCTTACACTATATGAGGAATAAGGCTGTTACCTGTATACCTACGTTGAAAGATTTATAAAAAGCTTACACTATATGAGGAATAAAGCTGTTACCTGTATGGCTACGTTAAAAGGGTCATAATAAGCTTACACTATATGTGGAATAAAGCTGTTACCTGTATACCTACGTTGAAAGATTTATAAAAAGCTTACACTATATGAGGAATAAGGCTGTTACCTGTATACCTACGTTGAAAGATTCATAAAAAGCTTACACTATATGAGGAATAAGGCTGTTACCTGTATACCAACGTGGACAGATTTATAAAAAGCTTACACTATATGAGGAATAAAGCTGTTACCTGTATACTGTGGTGCTGGCGGTATCCCGCAATTCCGCAGTTCGGGTTTCGCGGCTGCCGGGCTAGCTGATTCCCGCCGTTTCTACGGACGCCCGGCAGTCGTACCTTGGAACCTGAACCGTGCACATCTGCCGCTGGTTCCACTGGCCGATTCAAGACCTCTGTAGGGTGAGTAACCTCTTATACGTAGCTAAGTTACTACAAATGGTGTCAGGAGTACTTTGGGCCCTAAATAAAAAATTGTTATTAGTTTTTTCTAAATTCTACTCACGATTTTGCTGTTAAAAAAGATAGAATTCTCGGAAATATAAAGACTACTCTAGTCCTGCCCGAACGTCAATTTTACAGACTCTGGCCGCCATTTTGATTATTGGATAGTTATTTTTGTAGGATTTAACAATCACAGATGATAGGTGAGTTATAGTTAAATATATATTATTTATTTATACTATAGCATGCAAATGTCGGGTATATAGATTAATATACCTTACATACACACGTCATATACGTCATAAATTCAAGATTCAATGTTATTTATTTGAACTGTAATGAATTGAGGTATATTTTCGTGCTTAGTTCCTATCATCTGTATGTCAGTATTCCGTGGAATGACAACCCTATAGTTTCTGGATTGTTATTGTTAGTTGTCTTCAGTGTCATATGTACGCGATTCTGAGCTGTAATTTAACCCTCGGTTTTTCGATATTTCTTTATATGTTAATTACAGTTCAATTTCTTTGTTTATTTCAGGATTATTTGAAATAAAGAAGTGATATAAATCACTTTTGTTGTTATTATTATCATTATTATTAACTTTTTGAACATTAGAGGGTAATCTCCCTTCTAATAAGCAAATATGTTTCAATTGTAATATTAGGTTTACTAATTACGCTGAACACTATTTGTTTTGGGGTTTTTTCTTCTTATAATTAAGGCAAAAAGTTCATAATCATATTGCTAGTTACTCCGTTGAAACAATACTCAGCTTATGCCTCCTTTTCAAGTTAAATCTGAGGAGTTTTTGGCTCGCACCCAGTTTTCGTTGGATCAGTCCTTTACCCACAAAGCTATTTTGTTGGGTACAAGTAAAGGTTTCATTTTGAAAAGAGCTGATCAAACTGGGTTTGTTGAGTATTGGTGTAAAAGCAGTGGTACTACACAAGACTTGGTCAATATTCTGCAGTCGAGAATAGCCAGCGCCGTTCAGAAATTTCACCGGATCGTTTTCTATATCTGGGCCGGAACGTGCGACCTTACCGAGAAACGAGGCGACGGTTTTGTCTATTTAAGGACAGCCGATGATGAACTCGCGGTAGACCGCATTTGCCAACACTATCAACGTGCGATAGACAGAGTAAGGCATTACGGCCAAACGGTGGAATTTATTGATATCCCGGCGTATTCTCTGGTCCTGTATAATGAGCAACTTCACCATTTGAATCCCTGTTCCTTCAAAGACCAAGAGCTGCAACTGCATGACCAACTCTCTCTTCTCAATGATCGAATTGAGAAAATTAATGCAGATATTGGTGTACACACCATCAAGTGCAGTGTAGAGTTAATACTCCGTAAAAAATCTAGTGCACGTAAACGCGTCCGTTATCATTATACTTTCGAGTTTCTGAAGGATGGTTTGCATGCAGGTACGTTACTGAATTTGGTTTGGCTTCGGAAGATTCATTTAGACGTTCTCCGGAGTTGCACCACCATCACTACTCAGTGATTTATATATTTCAGTAAGCATACGCTTACGACTCATTTCAGTAGGTGATATTACTTTTTTAGCGGATATTAATTTCGCTTCCTTGGTATAAAACAACCGGTGACCCATAATGACGAAACCTTTGTGTATTAACACTGTAACCGTGGCGGAACTTGGTGCACTCCATAATATTGGTAAAGTTCGAGCTGCTGGCATAGTAAATTTTCGTGAGTCCAGAGGAGGTTTCATATCCCTGGCCGACATTAAGGCAGATCCTGATCTGCCTGCCACAGCTACAATCCTTGCACGATTGCTCCATGCTGGGGAAGTTGTATTCGACATCAATGATGAAGGCGCTGTTGGTGGGGTCGACTCACACCCAAGGGAAGAATCCCTGGAAGAGACGGTAGCTAGACTGAACATGGAACTGTTAGCTCAAGGTATCAAATACAAGGCACTCCTTAACTCAACTAGTGAGGCCGTGTACAAATGGTCAATGCAGCTATCCATAATCAAAGATTGATCATGGGTTCCAGAAGACCTGAGGTTCGAAAGGTCCGTTTTCCGGACGATGCTTCTGGGTTGTTGGAGGCAGATAATCCTGAGCAGTTGAGAGGCATAACGGCTCCAAGCAGGATAGATAAATTGGAGAAAGATGTCGAAGGACTTAGGAAGGATATGGCGGATATGAAGGTAGATGTGGCTAAGATTTTGAATCTTATATCTGGTCAATTCGGTCGAGGTCGGTCTCCTCCAAGAGGGAAGGTCGTTCCATCACGTTCCCCTTCTCCTCCTCTCAGATCGGGAAAGTGCTTTAATTGCAATTTAGAGGGGCATTTTTCCCGTGAGTGTCCAGAGCCGAGGCGTACACGGTCGCCATCACCTTCTGCTTCACCGAGATCTTCGCCTGTGCGATCATATGATGTTCGCATGTATGAGTTTAATCGTGACCCTATGACACTAGTCATTCCCATTAAAGTAAATGGTGTTTCCGTTGATGCAGTGGTGGACACTACGGCACAAGTGACAGTAATTGGCAATTTCTTTGCAAATAAATTACCTTACCCTTTAAAGAGGTTGGAGTCTATTGCATTGAAAGGTGCAGGTAGAGACAATGTTATCCCTGCGGAAAGTGTTGAGCCAGTCACAATTGCATTAGGCTCTATGATGTTCAACTGGCCAGTACTTCTTGCCAATATTAATGATCCGATTATATTAGGCCTGGATTTCTTGAAGGCACACAAGGCCACCATTGATCTGACTAGACTATGTCTGACAATTAATGGAGAACCGATTCAAGCCTCAATGTTGAGAGCTCATGGGAAGGAAGCCCAAGTAGCTCGGGTAACATTGAAGCAGAAAGTGGTCGTGGGTCCTTTTGAGGCCGTGAAGACCACAGGTGTTCTGGATCGGGAGGTACAGAATGATGTTGTGCTCCAGCCCTCATCTAAACTGGAGGGGCTGGTAACACCTCATACAGTGGCCACTGCCAAAGATTCGCAGATTCCTATTTTGTTAAGGAACCTGTCGGCCCAATATATTACTCTGGAACAAGACCACAACCTTGGTATTGTCACAGAAATTGAGGAGGTTTTAGACCCTAGAACAGAATTTCAACTTGCTGGTAATCCCATAAACCAGGACGGTTTACAGACTTCTACAGCCACTGAGGTGGACCTCCCTGTATTCTTACAGGAGCTGTATGTGAGGTCGACATCGGGTTTATCGGAGACGCAGTCTTCGCAAGTTGAATCCATGTTAATCGAGTATCAGGATGCATTTGCAAAAGATGATCTTGATTTGGGTTTGTTCAAGGGGATAAGACATAAGGTTGACACAGGTAATGCACAACCTGTTCGTTCTAAACTTAGACGAACTCCTCTTGGTTTTGAGAATGAGGAAGAGAAACACCTTGCGGAAATGTTAGAGAAAGGTATCATAGTTCCGTCAAAATCTGAGTGGTCGTCAGCCCCGGTATTAGTTCGGAAGAAAGACGGTACCGTGAGGTACTGCGTCGATTTTCGAGCTCTGAACAGTATAACTCGCAAAGACCTTTACCCCCTACCAAACATTGAGACATGTCTGGATGCACTTGGTGGTGCTAAGTTCATCAGCACACTTGATATGGCAGCTGGGTATTGGCAGGTCGAGGTTGACCCAGAGGACCGCCACAAGCTCGCATTTATCACAAGATATGGGCTTTTTGAATTTGTCCAGATGCCATTTGGTATGTGCAACAGCCCGGCTACCTTTCAGAGGGTTGTTCAGCTGGTATTGCAAGGTCTTAACTGGTGCGAGTGTCTTGCGTATTTAGATGACGTGGCAGTGACAGGGACTGATTTTGACAGTCATATGACCAACTTGAAAGCTGTCCTTTCCCGATTCCTGTTGCACAACCTTAAATTAAAACCTAAGAAGTGTAATTTGTTCCGTACAGAACTCTGTTTCTTAGGTAAGTTGGTGAGTGATAAGGGAATCGCTGTTAAGCTAAACAATATGGAAAGCGTCGCTAATTGGCCTGTTCCTAAGACCAGGAAAGAGCTGGAATCTTTCCTAGGGTTCATGAATTACCACCGAGAGCACATACAGGGTTTTGCTGGTATTTCTGCTCCTCTCTCTGCACTTACCAGTTCCAAAGTAGAGTATGACTCGACTCTAAAGCATCAGGTAGCTTTCAAAACACTTCAGGGTGCTATGGCCAACCCTGCAGTGTTAGGTTATCCGACACCGGATGGTACCTTCATACTGGATATGGATGCTTCGGAGGCGGCTATTGGTGCAGAGTTATCCCAAATTCAGAATGGGAAAGAGGTGCTTATTGGTTTTGCGAGCCGAACGTTGACACCGGCTCAGCGTAAATATTGTGTTACACGCAAAGAGTTGCTGGCCGTGGTAGCATTTACTAGGCAGTACCGTATGTACTTGCTAGGACGGTAATTTATTGTGCGGACTGACCATCACAGTCTCACGTGGCTGCTCAGTTTCAAGCACATCGAAGGACAACTAGCTAGATGGCTAGAAGAACTGTCCCAATATAATATGACGATGCAGTACAGGCCCGGTAAACAGCACTCTAATGCTGATGGTCTATCACGAGTTCCAAGTGATTTTTCACCTTGCCACTGTTATAAAACTGGCCAATCTCTTAGTTCGTTACCATGTGGTGGGTGCAAATATTGTACCAAGCTTCAGCAGCAATGGTCTCAATTTGAACAAGATGTTGATGATGTAATTCCTTTGGCTTTTCAAACCATAAGGGCCCTTCAACTGAGTAATAATGACCTATCAGACAGCGACACAGACAGCGACGATCCAGATGGACTGCTGAATGGTGTCCCCCAAACAGACCAGGTTATCGGAAGGTCAAACTGGTTAGACGCATTCTCTTCGGAAAATCTAAGGGAGCGTCAGTTGGAGGATCCTGATCTGAAGACAGTTGTATCATGGATTGAGCAGTCACACACACCTTCTGACGCGGAGCTATATTTAGCTAGTCCAGCTGTCAAGTTTTGGTGGGCTCGTTGTGATCAATTGATTTTTGTCGATAGCATTTTGCACTATCTCTGGGTAGAAGCAAATACCACACGGAATCTGCTGGTAGTCCCAAAGTCTCTCCAGAAGCTGGTTTTGGAAAATTGTCATGATTCCAAGCTTGCCAGTCACATGGGTGAGCAGAAGACATTAGAGAGAGTGAAGGCTAAGTATATCTGGCACGGATACTCTCGTGATGTGGTGGCGTATGTGAAATCCTGTCGGATTTGTAGCTGTAGCAAAAAAGCTTCCATATGACCTAGAGCTGCTCTGGGCGAGTTCCATGCTGGGTTTCCCTTGGAACGGGTACATATGGACATTTTGGGCCCCTTTATCACATCTACACTGGGAAATAGATACGTGTTGATGATCATAGATCAGTTCACTAAATGGGTTGAGTGCTATGCGCTCCCTGAACATGGGGCAGAACTGGTAGCCAAAACGTATGTGGAGCATTTTGTCACCACATTTGGCTGTTCATATTTCTTACACACCGACCAGGGTCGTAACTTTGAGAGCAACCTATTTAAGGAACTGTGCCATCTACTGGAGATTTCAAAAACACGCACCACAGCTTATAGACCATGTTCGAATGGACAGATTGAACGTATAAACCGTACTGTCTTGCCGTGTATACGGTGTTACCTGCAAGAGCATGACAGACAGAAAGATTGGGATAAGTGTATTCCTTTCATCGCTGGAGCTATACGATCTACTGTAAGCCGACAGACGGGGTATACTCCCAACATGATGATGCTTGGTCGAGAAGTACTACAGCCTATTGACATAATGTGCAAATGCCCTGTGTCTGTGACTACAGAGAATGCCCCTTCAGATGCCTGTGACTTCGTCCAACAGTTACAGCAAACGTTGCATGAAACTCATGAGATAGCACGGGATAACCTTAAAATGGCTCAGAAGCGCCAGAAAAAAGAGTATGATCTACGTTTGCATGAGCATGCCTATCATGTTGGTGATGTAGTTTATCTTGCTAATTCTGCAACTAAAATAGGCCAGTCCAGTAAATTACAACCTCCTTGGACTGGTCCATTTATTATTTATAAAAAGTTGTCAGAAGCACTGTTTGGTATCAAAAACCAACGCCGGGAACTAGTTGTTCACCATGATAGATTAAAGCTGTGCAGAGATCGTGATTTACCTCTCTGGATATTGCGAATGAGACGTGCTATGAGCTCTGAAGATCATGGCGATGATGATGACTTATTATCCCCCGATAATGGCCTTAGGTTATCTGATGATAACCGTGCTTCCATTTTTGAAGAGGATTCGGATGAAACCATTCCATATGGTATTGATCCATCCTCATCAATTCTGCATAATGATCTAGATGCTGTTTTGACAGATGACCTGGATATCGACTCTGTTTTACCCGTCCCACAAACACAGCATCACTCTCCTAGGCGCATGAGGTGTCAGGTCCGAGGAGAAACGCATAACACGTCCCCTAGGCGCATGAGGTGTCAGGTCCGAGGGGAACCGCATCACACTTTTTCCCCTAGGCGCATGAGGTGTCAGGTCCGAGGGGAAATACATCACACATCTCCTAGAGATGACCAACTCCAAACTCACACCATTCAGAGTCGAACAGGAAGGCAGTGCCGTCTTCCTAACAGGTTCCTAGATTATGAAATGTATTAGAATGATCTTTAAGCATTCGGGAATTAGACTATATAAGTCTTCATGGACCCTACGTGTCCACCTGAATAAACGTTCCTTTGGTTTCGTCTTATTACGGATTCATTTGTTCATGGTATTGTTGCGGACTGCCGTTAGCTTTTCGGTCGTAGTACAGTACTACAATAGTAATGTGATAATGTACAATGGTAACAGTAATTCAACATTAAAAGAATTACTGTAATCCAGATGATATGAAATTATGACTTCAAATTTTAATATGCTGCATGACACTGAAGACATTCAACTTGTCCGGAAAACATTTATAATCATTGGCTTATGTTCCGTTTCCATCTTGGTTTTAGTTCAGCAACAGCAAAATCGTGATGTTCTATTTTTTGTAAGTTTTGGGACACTAAATTAGTTGGACACATAAGCACATAGTGGCTTTTTCCAGCAATAATACTCCGTGAGATACCAAAAACCAACAGGGGTCCATCGCTGTATGACTCACAGAACGCGTTATTATAATTACGCGTTTTTGCAAATGACACGTGAATAATTGCGCGTAGTAATGCGTGGTTATATTTACGCATTTCTTGATTACACATTACAAATATGTGTTGTCAAATGATGTGTAAATTGTTACACATTAATCATACGCATTGTATTGTTAACTGCAATTATTGTCCGTCATGACGTGTGGTCATAATAATGCTCTCTGTTATGTGTATATGGATTAAATCCATGTACACGCTTTTATTAGTATATGCATCATATGTTATGATGCAAACTCATTTATGTATAGTGAAATCCTGTATAGGTTAGCTATTTAATGCCAGTTCTACATTTGTCAGCTCAGATATTTTATAGGGTAGCTCAAATATATTATATGTAGTTTTAGTAGGTCAGCACAGATATTTTTTAGGATAGCCCAGGTATATTAATTCTACATAGGTCAGTTCAGATATTTTATATTAGGCCAACATATTATATATTGCCATACCTAGGTATTTCATTTATTAAACGTGTAGCAATTACATGTTAAAATGATGCAATGATGCATTATTACTCTATAATGCATAACTCAGGCATATTTATAATGTGCATTACTCTATAATGCAGAAGTCTTGCATATGACAGCATATTTATAATATGCATTGAGCAAAGACTGCATAAATCGTACAGATGCATTTCTTGCGCTTACCATTTCATAATGCGCGAAGTAATTGGCGCGTTAGTCATAGCGCAAATTCATATGTTTCTTTCTTCTGCTGTATTATCCGTTCCGCTTAGCTTCATTCAGATATCGTTATTGTCATAGGGATAGTGGTTTTCCGGATTTCCTAAATTTGTGGATTCAGATCAGTTTCAATTATATAAGAGGTATATCATAAATGTTAAGGTTAAAAATATTCACTAAATTTAAAAATTTGCAATATTCATAAGTTTCCTCGAATCTCACCTAAGTTAATTTCAGATAACACTCCAACTAAATTCATGTGAGATTATTTTTATTACTTCTTTATCAATTCGGCAATTATGTCAGTTTTCTGCGGTGGTGGAAAACCACTGTCCTTAATTTTAGTTAGGATGCTATGCTATTTTTAAATCTGTGACGCTGGCCCTCGTCCAGCAGCTGTTGATCGATCCATCTGTTTTATTGTTAACCGCTCCTTCCTTCTAGATGGATCGACACCTATATTTTTTTAATTGGCAATTTCTTTTGCTACCTTTAGCAGTTGCACGTCAATGCCTGTGTGTTTTCATGGTGTGCAGATTTTTAAAAGAGTAGATTTTTAGATAGGATTTTTAATTAAAAGATAATATTTTTAATTAAATAAGCATATTTTTATAAACGGGGGAGAGTGTGGTGCTGGCGGTATCCCGCAATTCCGCAGTTCGGGTTTCGCGGCTGCCGGGCTAGCTGATTCCCGCCGTTTCTACGGACGCCCGGCAGTCGTACCTTGGAACCTGAACCGTGCACATCTGCCGCTGGTTCCACTGGCCGATTCAAGACCTCTGTTGGGTGAGTAACCTTTTATACGTAGCTAAGTTACTACAATACCTACGTTGAAAGATTCATAAAAAGCTTACACTATATGTGGAATAAAGCTGTTACCTGTGTACCTACGTTGAAAGATTCATAAAAAGCTTACACTATATGAGGAATAAGGCTGTTACCTGTATACCTACGTTGAAAGATTCATAAAAAGCTTAAACTATATGAGGAATAAGGCTGTTACCTGTATACCTACGTTGAAAGATTCATAATAAGCTTACACTATATGAGGAATAAGGCTGTTACCTGTATACCTACGTTGAAAGATTTATAAAAAGCTTACACTATATGAGGAATAAAGCTGTTACCTGTATACCTACGTTCAAAGATTTATAAAAAGCTTACACTATATGAGGAATAAGGCTGTTACCTGTATGGCTGCGTTGAAAGGGTCATAATAAGCTTACACTATATGAGGAATAAGGCTGTTACCTGTATAGCTACGTTGAAGGATTTATAAAAAGCTTACACTATGTGAGGAATAAGGCTGTTACCTGTATAGCTACGTTGAAAGATTCATAAAAAGCTTACACTATATGAGGAATAAGGCTGTTACCTGTATGGCTACGTTGAAAGATTCATAAAAAGCTTACACTATGTGAGGAATAAGGCTGTTACCTGTATAGCTACGTTGAAAGATTCATAAAAAGCTTACACTATATGAGGAATAAGGCTGTTACCTGTATACCTACGTTGAAAGATTCATAAAAAGCTTAAACTATATGAGGAATAAGGCTGTTACCTGTATACCTACGTTGAAAGATTCATAATAAGCTTACACTATATGAGGAATAAGGCTGTTACCTGTATACCTACGTTGAAAGATTCATAAAAAGCTTACACTATATGTGGAATAAAGCTGTTACCTTTATACCTACGTTGAAAGATTTATAAAAAGCTTACACTATATGAGGAATAAGGCTGTTACCTGTATGGCTGCGTTGAAAGGGTCATAATAAGCTTACACTATATGAGGAATAAGGCTGTTACCTGTATAGCTACGTTGAAAGATTTATAAAAAGCTTACACTATGTGAGGAATAAGGCTATTACCTGTATAGCTACGTTGAAAGATTCATAAAAAGCTTACACTATATGAGGAATAAGGCTGTTACCTGTATGGCTACGTTGAAAGATTCATAAAAAGCTTACACTATATGTGGAATAAGGCTGTTACCTGTATGGCTACGTTGAAAGATTCATAATAAGCTTACACTATATGAGGAATAAGGCTGTTACCTGTATAGCTACGTTGAAAGATTTATAAAAAGCTTACACTATGTGAGGAATAAGGCTGTTACCTGTATAGCTACGTTGAAAGATTCATAAAAAGTTTACACTATATGAGGAATAAGGCTGGTACCTGTATGGCTACTTTGAAAGGGTCATAATAAGCTTACACTATATGAGGAATAAGGCTGTTACCTGTGTACCTACGTTGAAAGATTCATAAAAAGCTTACACTATATGAGGAATAAGGCTGTTACCTGTATGGCTACGTTGAAAGATTCATAAAAAGCTTACACTATATGAGGAATAAGACTGTTTCCTGTATACCTACGTTGAAAGATTTATAAAAAGCTTACACTATATGGGGAATAAGGCTGTTACCTGTATACCTACGTTGAAAGATTCATAAAAAGCTTACACTATATGAGGAATAAGGCTGTTACCTGTATAGCTACGTTGAAAGGGTCATAATAAGCTTAGACTATATGAGGAATAAGGCTGTTACCTGTGTACCTACGTTGAAAGATTCATAAAAAGCTTACACTATATGAGGAATAAGGCTGTTACCTGTATGGCTACGTTGAAAGATTCATAAAAAGCTTACACTATATGAGGAATAAGACTGTTTCCTGTATACCTACGTTGAAAGATTTATAAAAAGCTTACACTATATGTGGAATAAGGCTGTTACCTGTATACCTACGTTGAAAGATTTATAAAAAGCTTACACTATATGAGGAATAAGGCTGTTACCTGTATGGCTACATTGAAAGATTCATATAAAGCTTACACTATATGAGGAATAAGGCTGTTACCTGTATAGCTACGTTGAAAGATTCATAAAAAGCTTACACTATATGTGGAATAAGGCTGTTACCTGTATACCTACGTTGAAAGATTTATAAAAAGCTTACACTATATGAGGAATAAGGCTGTTACCTGTATACCTACGTTGAAAGATTTATAAAAAGCTTACACTATATGTGGAATAAGGCTGTTACCTGTATACCTACGTTGAAAGATTTATAAAAAGCTTACACTATATGTGGAATAAGTCTGTTACCTGTATACCTACGTTGAAAGATTCATAAAAAGCTTACACTATATGTGGAATAAGGCTGTTACCTGTATACCTACGTTGAAAGATTTATAAAAAGCTTACACTATATGTGGAATAAAGCTGTTACCTGTATACCTACGTTGAATGATTTATAAAAAGCTTACACTATATGTGGAATAAGGCTGTTACCTGTATACCTACGTTGAAAGATTTATAAAAAGCTTACACTATATGAGGAATAAGGCTGTTACCTGTATACCTACGTTAAAAGATTCATAAAAAGCTTACACTATATGTGGAATAAGACTGTTACCTGTATACCTACGTCGAAAGATTTATAAAAAGCTTACACTATATGAGGAATAAGGCTGTTACCTGTATACCTACGTTGAAAGATTTATAAAAAGCTTACACTATATGTGGAATAAGGCTGTTACCTGTATACCTACGTTGAAAGATTTATAAAAAAGCTTACACTATATGTGGAGTAAGGCTGTTACCTGTATACCTACGTTGAAAGATTCATAAAAAGCTTACACTATATGTGGAATAAGGCTGTTACCTGTATACCTACGTTGAAAGATTTATAAAAAGCTTACACTATATGTGGAATAAAGCTGTTACCTGTATGGCTACGTTGAAAGGGTCATAAAAAGCTTACACTATATGAGGAATAAGGCTGTTACCTGTATACCTACGTTGAAAGATTTATAAAAAGCTTACACTATATGAGGAATAACGCTGTTACCTGTATGGCTACGTTGAAAGATTTATAAAAAGCTTACACTATATGAGGAATAAGGCTGTTACCTGTATGGCTACGTTGAAAGATTTATAAAAAGCTTACACTATATTAGGAATAAGGCTGTTACCTGTATGGCTACGTTGAAAGATTTATAAAAAGCTTACACTATATGAGGAATAAGGCTGTTACCTGTATGGCTACGTTGAAAGATTTATAAAAAGCTTACACTATATGAGGAATAAGGCTGTTACCTGTATGGCTACGTTGAAAGATTTATAAAAAGCTTACACTATATGTGGAATAAAGCTGTTACCTGTATACCTACGTTGAAAGATTTATAAAAAGCTTACACTATATGAGGAATAAGGCTGTTACCTGTATGGCTACGTTGAAAGGGTCATAATAAGCTTACACTATATGAGGAATAAGGCTGTTACCTGTGTACCTACGTTGAAAGATTCATAAAAAGCTAACACTATATGAGGAATAAGGCTGTTACCTGTATACCTACGTTGAAAGATTCATAAAAAGCTTACACTATATGAGGAATAAGGCTGTTACCTGTATAGCTACGTTGAAAGGGTCATAATAAGCTTACACTATATGAGGAATAAGGCTGTTACCTGTGTACCTACGTTGAAAGATTCATAAAAAGCTTACACTATATGAGGAATAAGGCTGTTACCTGTATGGCTACGTTGAAAGATTCATAAAAAGCTTACACTATATGAGGAATAAGACTGTTTCCTGTATACCTACGTTGAAAGATTTATAAAAAGCTTACACTATATGTGGAATAAGGCTGTTACCTGTATACCTACGTTGAAAGATTTATAAAAAGCTTACACTATATGAGGAATAAGGCTGTTACCTGTATGGCTACGTTGAAAGATTCATAAAAAGCTTACACTATATGTGGAATAAGGCTGTTACCTGTATACCTACGTTGAAAGATTTATAAAAAGCTTACACTATATGTGGAATAAGGCTGTTACCTGTATACCTACGTAGAAAGATTTATAAAAAGCTTACACTGTATGAGGAATAAGGCTGTTACCTGTATACCTACGTTGAAAGATTTATTAAAAGCTTACACTATATGAGGAATAAGGCTGTTACCTGTATGGCTACGTTGAAAGATTTATAAAAAGCTTACACTATATGAGGAATAAGGCTGTTACCTGTATGGCTACGTTGAAAGATTTATAAAAAGCTTACACTATATTAGGAATAAGGCTGTTACCTGTATACCTACGTTGAAAGATTCATAAAAAGCTTACACTATATGAGGAATAAGGCTGTTACCTGTATAGCTACATTGAAAGATTCATAATAAGCTTACACTATATGAGGAATAAGGCACCTGTATACCTACGTTGAAAGATTTATAAAAAGCTTACACTATTTGAGGAATACGGCTGTTACCTGTATACCTACGTTGAAAGATTTATAAAAAGCTTACACTATATGAGGAATAAGGCTGTTACCTGTATACCTACGTTGAAAGATTTATAAAAAGCTTACACTATATGAGGAATAAGGCTGTTACCTGTATACCTACGTTGAAAGATTCATAAAAAGCTTACACTATATGAGGAATAAGGCTGTTACCTGTATACCTACGTTGAAAGATTCATAAAAAGCTTACACTATATGAGGAATAAGGCTGTTACCTGTATATCTACGTTGAAAGATTCATAAAAAGCTTACACTATATGAGGAATAAGGCTGTTACCTGTATACCTACGTTGAAAGATTTATAAAAAGCTTACACCATATGAGGAATAAAGCTGTTACCTGTATAGCTACGTTGAAAGATTCATAATAAGCTTACACTATATGAGGAATAAGGCTGTTACCTGTATACCTACGTTGAAAGATTCATAAAAAGCTTACACTATATGAGGAATAAGGCTGTTACCTGTATACCTACGTTGAAAGATTTATAAAAAGCTTACACTATATGAGGAATACGGCTGTTACCTGTATACCTACGTTGAAAGATTTATAAAAAGCTTACACTATATGAGGAATAAGGCTGTTACCTGTATACCTACGTTGAAAGATTTATAAAAAGCTTACACTATATGAGGAATAAGGCTGATACCTGTATACCTACGTTGAAAGATTCATAAAAAGCTTACACTATATGAGGAATAAGGCTGTTACCTGTATAGCTACGTTGAAAGATTCATAATAAGCTTACACTATATGAGGAATAAGGCACCTGTATACCTACGTTGAAAGATTTATAAAAAGCTTACACTATTTGAGGAATACGGCTGTTACCTGTATACCTACGTTGAAAGATTTATAAAAAGCTTACACTATATGAGGAATAAGGCTGTTACCTGTATACCTACGTTGAAAGATTTATAAAAAGCTTACACTATATGAGGAATGAGGCTGTTACCTGTATACCTACGTTGAAAGATTCATAAAAAGCTTACACTATATGAGGAATAAGGCTGTTACCTGTATACCTACGTTGAAAGATTCATAAAAAGCTTACACTATATGAGGAATAAGGCTGTTACCTGTATATCTACGTTGAAAGATTCATAAAAAGCTTACACTATATGAGGAATAAGGCTGTTACCTGTATACCTACGTTGAAAGATTTATAAAAAGCTTACACCATATGAGGAATAAAGCTGTTACCTGTATAGCTACGTTGAAAGATTCATAATAAGCTTACACTATATGAGGAATAAGGCTGTTACCTGTATACCTACGTTGAAAGATTTATAAAAAGCTTACACAATATGAGGAATAAGGCTGTTACCTGTATACCTACGTTGAAAGATTCATAAAAAGCTTACACTATATGAGGAATAATGCTGTTACCTGTATACCTACGTTGAAAGATTCATAAAAAGCTTACACTATATGAGGAATAAGGCTGTTACCTGTATACCTACGTTGAAAGATTTATAAAAAGCTTACACTATATGAGGAATAAGGCTGATACCTGTATACCTACGTTGAAAGATTTATAAAAAGCTTACACTATATGAGGAATAAGGCACCTGTATACCTACGTTGAAAGATTCATAAAAAGCTTACACTATATGAGGAATAAGGCTGTTACCTGTATACCTACGTTGAAAGATTCATAAAAAGCTTACACTATATGAGGAATAAGGCTGTTACCTGTATACCTACGTTGAAAGATTCATAAAAAGCTTACACTATATGAGGAATAAGGCTGTTACCTGTGTACCTACGTTGAAAGATTCATAAAAAGCTTACACTATATGAGGAATATGGCTGTTACCTGTATACCTACGTTGAAAGATTCATAAAAAGCTTACACTATATGAGGAATAAGGCTGTTACCTGTATACCTACGTTGAAAGATTCATAAAAAGCTTACACTATATGAGGAATAAGGCTGTTACCTGTATACCTACGTTGAAAGATTCATAAAAAGCTTACACTATATGAGGAATAAGGCTGTTACCTGTGTACCTACGTTGAAAGATTCATAAAAAGCTTACACTATATGAGGAATAAGGCTGTTACCTGTATACCTACGTTGAAAGATTCATAAAAAGCTTACACTATATGAGGAATAAGGCTGTTACCTGTATACCTACGTTGAAAGATTCATAAAAAGCTTACACTATATGAGGAATAAGGCTGTTACCTGTATGGTTATGCTGTAATTGGAATTCTGTGAATCCAGCGTTACCTTCAATAGGGAATACGTTTTATAAAATCTTGCTAAATCTGTAAACTATGACGAGCTGCTGTTTTCAGATTAATTACGTCGTATAATATCCAAACTGAAAAAGCTGATTTTACGTGTAATTTAAGTAATGGGCGGTGCATAGATAGAAATAGAACCCTCTGTTACGCACTTTCCGACAGTTCATTCACTACATGTGGAGTAAAGCTGTTTCATACATTTCACTGGCTGTTCCCAGTATGTGATTTAGGCTTACTCTAATTAAAATGGTGAAAAGGCCAGTGGCTATACAAGATTGGCTATGTTTTGATACACACACGATTTTGCACGAATTGTTGATTATTATGTGTGTAGTCTTGTTTATAAAAGAGTGCAATTCTTGATTCTAATTGTTAAATTGATTTACGACTGATATCGCACGAATTGTTGATTAATATTTGTGTAGTCTTGTTTATAAAAGAGTACAATTCTTAATTACAATTGTTAAATTGATATACAACTGATATTGCACCAGTTGTTGATTAATATGTGCGTGGTCTTGTTTATAAAAGGGTGTAATTCTTGATTCTAACTGTTAAATTGAATTCCAGAAAGCAGTGTTATTAAGCAAATGTGATGTAGAGATCAATAGGCTCTCCATTAATATGTAAAGGAATTGCATAAAAATAAATAATCTTGGTAGTTTTTCTAATTTTCCCGAAATCGGTGGCACATGAATACTAATTAATCATAGTCAAATATTGAAGATGTGATGAATCATAATATTACAATCCGACGATAGTTGAGATAATTATGCTTAGGAAATATACACCTGTGCAAAAGTTAAGCACCACCCTATTTTTACGCACATGCGAGGGTATATTCATGTGCTATGAAGAAAGCAATAGCATAAACATTTATGTACCCATCCATCTTAGTGCAAGAGGTAATAATGCAACTAGAGGAATGCTGATTATGATGGTGGGGAAACACTGTATGTTTTTGTTTGAACTTGAAAACGAGGCCTGAATATGGTTACGTTGACACAACTGACAACTATTGCCCTACAGTTGACACACGTGGCTAGATTGTCATTAATGGTGTCTGAAAACGAAGTTTAACATCTGTGCACGAGTTTGAGACTGTCATTATTAATACCGGGTATATCCACCTTGTGCCTGGATGACGGCCTGGACACGACGTCTCATGCTGGTCACCAACCGACTGATACGCCATTGTGGTATTCGTTTCCAATCAAGATGGAGTGCGTCTGTTAATTCCTGTAGGTTCTGCACAGGAGGATCCCTCCTTCTCACCATGTTTCCCAGAATGTCCCAGATATGCTCAATAGGGTTCATGTCAGGGCTCCTTGCTGGCCATGGTAGGGTTTCGATGGCATTCTGGCGGAGGTATTCATGCACAGCTCTAGCACGATGTGGTCGGGCGTTGTCATCCATGAATATAGGGTGGGTTCCAGGTGCATGATTTACAAAATGAGGGACCACAACTCTATCCAGTATGGAATCTTGATATCTTTGTCCATTAAGTGTTCCAGGTACAGTCAACAGATCCAGCTTACAATCAAATGAGATGCACCCCCATATCATAACGGAACCTCAACCAAATGGAACTTCCTCCATGATGTTACGTTGGTCGTACGCCGTGCGTCTGGACCTCCATACACGAGTTCGACCATCTGTGGCATGAAGCAGGAACCGACTTTCATCGGACCAGTGTACCCGTCTCCAGGATCTCATGTTCCAGTGTCTTCTTTCGTTGCACCACCTCAGACGCTCCTCTTTGTGGTGTGCAGTGAGGAGAGGACGTCTGACAGGTCTCCTAGCTTTCATGCCAGCAGCATACAGTCTCCTTTTGATGGTAGACATTGACACTCTATTGCGCATTTCCCATTGCTGGCTGAGCACTCTGCTGTTGGTGAATGGAGATCTCCTAACAAGGCGTACTAGGGCTCGATCATCACGGGCAGTAGTCTTCTTCGGTCTTCCAGATCTAGGCCTGTCCTTCACCTCGTTAGTTTGCCCATGTTTTGCAATCAAACGACTGATTACAGTATGGTTAATGTTCAGCTGTCTGCCAATCTCTCTGCATGACATACCAGTGGTATGCATGCCTATGATTTGCCATTTCACACGATCACTTAACCTTCGTCTTGCCATAGCGGTTCACAATCAAGAGCTAATTCTCTCTGTACAAATAAACCACGGTCATGAACACAAAATTCCTAATCTTGTCGCCTAAATCTGTATGTAATGTTCTACACCTCAAACTGGACTTTTACATAACTGAACACGTGTGCTGTTTCCCGCCACGCACGGACATCAAGCGGCGTGAAGTCATGCATGCATGTGCATTTCGTACTTGGAATTATGTCAGCTAACGCGGGGACAAAAAGTATGGCAGCCTAGTTGTACCATCATGTTTCTACGTTCTATTGTTTTTGCTGGTGCTTAACTTTTGCACAGGTGTATAGTTCAAATATGGTATTATTTCACACCGTCTTTGATGACTCAAGGATTAGTTAACCAGTATTTAATTTCGTGCAACAACTTCCAATAGCATGGGTGTATATGGATGAATGTGGTTAACTGTGTGCGCTGAAAAGTATTTTAATATGAAAAATAGCATCACATAGCACAAGCTCCAAAACAGCATACGAATTATGAACATGGTATATCAGATCCACAATTAACCAGCCAGCTTACTTCATAAGGTCATGTTTCATTGATAATTATTTTGAATCGTTGCTATGTAAATAAGCTGTTATCAATAACCCCCAACCCCCAACCACCCACCCACCACCACCACCCTCCCCCTCCCCGATGACTATTGCCCATACATCATCAGTCTTGTCAGTGTGAAGATCCGATATATTATTCAACTATCTGACGTCACAATTATTTACGTCACTGTAAGTTGACGTCACGATCATAAATGACTGAGAATATTCCGTCATGAAAGCAGAAAGGTCAGTCAATGGTACGAATTGTATGTTTATTATGGATTTACTATTTTATGAACATACGGTTACATTTTTAAAACCTTGGCAGCAATATCACCCAGTTAAATCAGCTTCAACATATTCAACAGCTTACCTGTATAGTTAACTTGAACATGTTCAAAGTATATAAATCGATCCCAATAGGCATACATGTCCCTTTGCAGTTTTAGCTATGCCCCACCTGCCGGACGATTAAGCCTTTAAGATGGAGTAAAATCGAGTCATTTATGATGTAGTGATTATGACGTCATCATACACGTCACGTATCTGACTATCACGTCATATTATAGATGGATAAACTGGAAAGGTCATTTGTGGCCGGAGCTTAACTAGAAATGGGAGTGGCATAGCTGGAAATTGATTTCCTTAATGGAATCACTGTCGGTAAATGATTAACTTGTGAGTTTCCGACAAGGAAGCCGATTGGATAGTTTAACTGGATGACACGCTCTGTGGATATTTGTAATCATTATAAAAAGGACAACGAGGATGATTGGATGAGTTGCAGAAGGGATTATTGAAAGTTAGAATGGACCGTCTTAAATAAATTAAAAACAATTTGATTGGAGAATGTATCAGTTTCTCGCAGCGACACCATTCAGTCAAATTGCTTTAAAAAAACCTCATATGAAGTAAGTTATGGTATATGAGATATCTGTGTCTATGACAGACGTGGCTGAGTGTGCTGTTGGTGCTCTCCGATCTATGGTGACTAACTGGTAAATTACCTCCATATAATCATCTTTGCTGGACCGTAGACGGCCAGATTATATACCTTGGGTAATCCCATGACATATGTCAGTAATTGCTTCCTGACTTTGCTGCCAACCGACTTAATTTGTTCCCAGTCTGGCAGCATAAGAGCCTTGGTAGAGTAGTACATGCCATCAAGGCAGGAATCGAAGGGATGTATACCACAGAACTGCTCAGAAATAACGGTAAATGTTTCCAAAACACGATAAAGCATACTGCTGAATATCGTGAACCTATTTAATGGAAGCCATATCAGCAATAGTGTCCAATCAAATTAAGTCCAATTATTAACAAAGTTTCTTACATCGTTTTCTTAGTAACTAACATATGATTGTGTTTGTTTTGGAAATCCGTTAACTTATATCAGTGCTGTACTGTAGGTTTGTATTCTGCTGCTCTGTTAACCAAATTAAGAGAGGTGTATGTTGTGTTTTGGGTGAGACTTTGCGCGTATCGGGGAATCAACATACCATCTATGAACAATTCCAGTAAAAATTCTTTATTGGAAATATAATAATCAAATCCTTCACAGTACACAGATATTCCAATGTTAATATGAACCGTTGCTTCGTTTGCCAAATATGAAACTCTACTACAATATTAAGTCAAATCACTTTGCCAACATCTGGTTGGATATTCCACTGATTCAATTTGACATGCATCACATATGGATGATGATATACTGTGTTCTGCGGCTGTACCAATTTGAAATTATCCTGCAGCGGCAATCAGAACATCTTTGACTAACGTTTCTTGTGCTCAGCGAGCATCCGCATGTTTTTCTTAGTCATCAATGATCCCAGTCCGGCTTCTTCTAAATCGCTAGCTAGCACACTTAACAGGTTTCTGCAGTGACGTCCTCTTGGAGCTTTGTATATGTCAACTCCGAGTAGAGCAAATTACAAGGCTTTATGTGTCTTGTGACATTCGCAGAACATGGCCAACCAGAGACCATCTTTGTTGGGCCAACTTCACTGACAGTGGGACTTTGTTACAGAATATAATGCGTTGTTTGAGATAATACCATTCGATCAGTGATGCTGGATTATAGCACTAAGGTGTCGGCAATGGTAGGCATCAAGCTTAGCTAGAACTACCTTCGCAGCTGCCCAGCTGTTATAGTCATACAACATCAGTGGTGCAGAAGTATCAAGCGTAGTTTTTCTTTTGTTGGCAAGATGAATCCGTGATCTAAAGATACACAGTTACCAAAGAACTGGAAGCAATGTTTCCCTTGACTCAATGTGCAGTGATGCCAGAGAAGGTGCACATTAGTGAACCAAGGGCAAGCACATGCTATATAAGACAAACATAGTTGCAAAAATGCCGTGGAATGTAAAGGTTAATCTTTTGTATTAAGGTCATTAAAGAACATATATAATATCTTCTGAAATCGTTGAACATTGAATTGCAATACTCCCAGTGTCAAGGCACGTCTGCTGTCAACCTGGTGAACATTTTAAACTTAATTGAACAGAAATTATTTGTTGCCTAGGCAGCAACTACTCCAGGTAAAATTACTTAACAAAATAATTATTATATAGCAAACGATTTCCGTGTAATGGCCTTTAGAGTTCAAAGTGCTTAAAACCGCATATATGCAGTAACATCCAGTGCGAAATTAATTTTATTATATTCACCAAGATATTTATTAAATACATAATGATTTTCGTATCTGATCATCGAGCTCTGAGGGTTAGCCATCATGGCAGTATCGCATCTTGCCATGCTATCTCTTGATAGCTCATTAACAGAACAGTTTATTATTGCGTCTTTCGTAGATCTAATCACTCCGAGACGGCAGAACAAATCCCGACCAATATAGATCGCATCCAACTTCCATTTATTCACGGAAAATTGCGTAGCTTTCGTGTCAGAGAAGAAAAATTAAATTGCTTTGCATGTGTGTGGTTCGTGGAAAGGGTGAATGGGGGTACTATTTTCTATGACTTGTGTTGTGTGAATTGTCTCTAGAATTCGAGTAGGGATGTGTAGAGATTGAGAGAGGCTGATTGTTGGTTGGGTAATCCTAACCAGAGACTGAGAATGTGTGGTGACTGAGTGTGGGTCTGGGAGCGTTGAATGTCTGTAGATGGATGGGTGGATGGGTGGGCGGGTGGTTGGTTGGGTGGGTGGGTGGGTGGTTGGGTGGGTGGGTGCTGGTTCATATTGTTTCATCATCCACACGATGTGGATGGCCAAAGATTATGTTGTTTATGTATGATTGAGCGGCGACTGACTACGATTGTGTGATCAAGGTCGTGATTAGTAGCTCTGCCTCGTCGGAAATGAGGAATCCGGTTTTAGCTATGCACCGTCCATCTTGCACCGAGCTAAGCTCCAACCACACTTCGGCCGTGCTGTGATCGATCGATCCCTCAACTACCTGACAATCAATTTGCAGATAACTAAGCAGGCAAGCTGTTGAATATTTTGAACCTAAATTGATTAGCCAGCAACAACGCCCAGTTAAATTAGTTTCAAAATATGCAAGATAATGTTTATTAAATAGTAAAGACATACAATTTGTACAGCAGCGCGTAGTCCGTTATCAATTACGCATTCGTGACGAACTTAACTACGTCACTTTTTACGTAATTGATTGTAAGTCACCCTACACGTCACGTAGTTGATTATAATGTCATATAATTGACTGAGAAACTGGAACCTCCATTGAATTGTGCTTGGGTTTGATTGCGATTGTGATAAAATTGTATTGTATATGTGATGTGTTTATGCGTGGTTGGTGGCTATAGAATTTGGTTTGATTTGTGCTTGGTTGAGGTGGACTGCAATGAGAGCAAGGTGGTCCTGTCGGGCTTGGGCTGGGATGGGTAAGGATTTATGGAATTTTATTTGCCTCTATTGAGGGAATATGGTGCACGCAATCGAATATTGTTTCGGTATACTTTCTAACATTTGGTTTGGGTCTGGTAGTTGATTAGAATTGGATTTATTTGAGTTTTGCTGCTGGACCTGGTTTAGGAGTATGTTGAACCTCGTTGATTTTGTTTGGGTTGGATCGCTACTGTGTTGTGCAGGAATTGGGCTATCCTGTTCTTTCTGTAATTGCGACGGAATGTTATTTAGCCGAATTAAATGCATTTAATTATCGTGGTTACACCAACTTGTGATAATATTGTGTTGGAGTAAGGCGATTTGTGTTTGGATTGGATTGAGGTAGGATTGTGATATTATGTGCCTGGTTGGGTATTTGTGTGGTTTGGGTGAGGGTAGTTAGGTTGTTTTGGGATTGTTGCTCGGCGTGGCTTGGCTCGCCTCGGCTCACCTCGGCTCGACTCGGCTCGGCTCACCTCGGCTCGACTCGGCTCGGCTCGGCTCGGCTCGGCTCGGCTCGGCTCCGATCAGCTCAGGTTGGTTCCGCTTGGTTTAACTTGGTTTGGCTTGGCCTGGTTTGCCCTTGCTTAACCTACGCGTGCCTGGCTTGGCTTGGCTTGGCTTGGCTTGACTTATCTTGGCTTGGCTTGGCTTGGCTTGGCTTGGCTTGGCTTGGCTTGGCTTGGCTTGGCTTGGCTTGGCTTGGCTTATCTTGGCACATCATGCCTGATAGGATTGGGTTGATTGGGGATTGTATTCCTGCTCATTGCATTGCTAATGACAATAAGACAATCCCTTCTGCTGTAGTCTAATGATATGCATACTCTTGCATATCTAATACATGTCTCCTTCTGCTATTTCATCCCACTGCTCTCAGTAAGCATGACATTCAAAATAGATCTTCATCAGCCTCTACAGACAAATTCCCTATTACAGCCCGAATCTCTATTGATTAGTGTACTTTGGATTCCGGAAACTAATCCTTATTTTTGATCACGGTTCTTGGGGATTTGGATTTATATATGCGATCGCAGTGTCAGGCATGGTAACAATGGTGGGTAGCCGATATAAGAAGGACACTCGATGAACAATCCATCACACAATCACCAACTTAGTTGTATTAAGCTTTGTTTGTGACAACTTTTGTTTCATTTAATAAAACTGCATGGATTTATGGTGTTGCAGCTTTCGGCAATAGTGTCTTAAACGACCACCAGCCATCCCTCAACGTGAGTCTACCACACCTGGACATTTGTCTCCTGTCTTAAAATGGTTAGAGCGTGTTCTATCCGACTGTGATTATTCTTTTAGTCAACTCAATTCTATGTGAAATAATTTATGTGAAGCCCCAATATTTTGGCATGGCTCTAGATTCCTGCTTTTGAGAAGGTAGCCCCTCCCCACCCCTACATCATAACTGTCCGAGATATATAATATTTCAATAAATCTGATGAAACAAATAGAAATGTCTCTTTACTAGTGCGGCTTCAATGGAAATCTGTTTAGATATTAACAGTAACCCTTTAACCCTCATATCAACCACAACAGCTTCTGCAGTGGTCTTGAGAAATGTCCATTAGCATACCGATAGAAGCCTATTTTTGAAAATTTACCACCGGAATGACAATAGTCTTCTCTTGATCTGCAAATGGACATTTTCTATGAGAATTTGAAATTTTTTTGAACACATTCTAGGAATATAGAGTTAATAGCAATTGACACGATGCTCAGACCTAATGCTCTGTACTTGGTAGATGACTGTATTGCAGTTACCATGCAGTGACACGGTGCTCATACCTAATGCTCTGTACTTGGTAGATGTGTTGTAGCTACCATGCAGTGACACGATGCTCAGGCCTAATGATCTGTACTTGGTAGATGACTGTATTGCAGTTACAATGCAGTGACACGGTGCTCATACCTAATGCTCTGTACTTGGTAGATGTATTGCAGTTACCATTCAGTGACACGATGCTCAGAACTAATGATCTGTACTTGGTAGATGTCTTACAGTTACCATGCAGTGACACGATGCTCAGACCTACTGATCTGTACTTGGTAGATGTATTGCAGTTACCATGCACTGGGGATTCAGAGAATTCAGGATTCAAAGTATGTAAATCGATCCCAACACGCGCAAAAGTGGGCGGGACATGGCTAAAAGTCGATTCACCCATTGGGATGACGATCTATGATTAAGTAAATTAAAACAAAATCAAATTTAAAATTAATTTAATATTAAAATTATCAAACTTTTTAAAATTGACATTTACTACATTTGATTAAAAATTCTGATATTAACCTCTCTTGCTGGAACAGCTCCACAGAGCCCTCAAAATGTTGTTTATATTAACCTAGGCTTTGGTGAACGATTCCCAAGAAAATTGACATTTTTGCTGAGCGAAGCCAAGGGAAGAGAATTTTTTTATCAATCGAATTTGCTCAAGAAAATTTCAAATTCTCATTGGAAATCGCCAATAGCATACAAAGAGAAAACTATTTTTGAAAATCTGATGACTGTCATTTTCAAAAATAGTCTTCTCTTGATCTGCAAATGGACATTTTCTATGAGAATTTGAAATTTTCTTGAACAAATTCAAGGAATAAAGAGTTAATAGCAATTGGCACGATGCCCAGACCTAATGATCTGTACTTGGTAGAAGTCTGTATTGTACAATGGATGAATCCGATCTGTCAGTCAAGCATATAACGTCATAAACAATTACGTCGCATGTATAGGCTGATGTTACAATCATAATTTACAGAATACTCCATAATCAACCAGGAATAATTCGCCAATTGTACGTATTCTAGGTTTTTGCTGCGTTAATAAATATTCGGTTGAATATGTTGAAGCTAATTTAACTGGGCGCTGTTGATGCGATATGCAGCATCAGCCTCCAGTCAAATTAGTTTCAAAATATTCCAAAATATTCAACATGTTAGCTGTTAGCTGTAGGTATATAGCTACCATAAAATAAGGATTCTGAGAATTCAGGATTCAAAGTATATAAATCGATTACAGCGCGCGCAATATGATGGAATGAGCTTAGCTATAGATGGGCGATAGCTAAAAATCGATTCATCGGTTGACGATAGAAATAATATGTGCATGATTAATACAGAAGAAATATTCAAATTAAAAATTAATTTAGTTTGAAAATTATCACGCTTTTTAAAATTGACAATTATGAAACTTGATTAAAAATTCGGATATTAACCGATCGTGTTGCAACAGCGCCACCGAGTCCTCAAATGATACTTATATTAACCTAGGCTTTAGTGCACACGATTCGTCAAGAAAATTGACATGTTTGCTCAGTAAGTCCAAAAGAAGATAATTAGTTTATAAATTTACCCCTGGGATTTATGTGATACTTTTCCTTTGCCATTCAAATGGATATATTTCTCAAGACCACTGTCGGGACTGTTTTGGCCGGCTTGAATAGGACAAGGTCAATGGTTAAAAAAGTCAAAATCTTTGCTTAATCTGTGTTTGTATCAGACCTGTCAGATTTTAATCATTGTCTATAGAATACGCCAACAAAAGCTGTTTTATATGCGGAGATGGCATTTAACCCTTTCACAACGAAGCCGGCCTCTGTAGTGGTCTTGGGGAATGTCCATTTACAGGCCGAAAGAAGACTATTTTTGAAAATTTACGACTGGAATGACTGGCTCGATAAGCGAGCCAGTTATTCCAGTGGTAAATTTTCAAAAATAGTCTTCTCTCGGCCTGCAAATGGACATTCAATAAGTAAATATTTAAATTTTTTTAAAACAAATTTAGTCATTAAAGGGTTAATCAACAATACATTTGTTTTAATAATTTTTCTCACATCGTGTCGTTAATTACAAGGAGACAAACAAACCCACATACTTCTGGCCTTATACATGGGCCATATGTCTCAACCAACAACTAATGGGTCATTAAATCATCATGTAGATGTAAACAGTTTACCGACGTTTCATGAGGAGATTTATTATCTTAAACAGCCATTCTTGAAACTAAATCATTCTCAATAGTATTATACATTATCCCTGCCTCACCAGTCAATTATTGGAAGATGTAAGTTCTGCAATGTATGGTCGAATTCTACAATAATACGGACATCCAGGGCACAAGAGACTAGAAGCTCTAACCAAAGTCTGTTTGAAACACACAGTTAACATGTTGAATATTTTGAAACTAATTTGACTGAGTGCTGTTATTGGCTAGGGCAGCAGTATTGACCAGTAAAATTAGTTTCAAAATATACAACCGAATGATTATAAAATAGTAAAGCCATCCAATTCGTACACTAACTCGTATTCCGTCATCAACAGACATTTCGATTTTTTCCATCAATCATATGACGTCATAATCAACTTCACGATGTGTAGGATGACGACATTCTAAATTGCAGTGTGAATGACTCGATTTAGTCCGTTTTTCACCCGGTGAAATTAGTTTCAAAATATTCAACAGCTTACCCGAACAGTTATGGAAATTGATAGTCAGGGAATTCAGGGATCGATCGATCCCAACACGGGTGAGGTGTGGGGAGCTTAGTTAATGATGGGCGGCGCGTAGCTAAAACTGCAAACGTCCATTAAGCGTTTGCATAGAACTTATCTACGCCATTCTTGACGTATTTGATTATGACGTCAGCTTACACGTCACGTTGTTGGTTATGACGTCATATGCATGATGGATAAACTGTAATCCTACATTATATCATTGCGTGTGAAGTTTAAACAGAATTGTCATACATATTTTACCAATAAGCTTTCCACAGTCGCACTTCGTGGTATTGTGTTATTCTACTTTAATAAGTAGTATACGAGTTATTGCTACAATAGATGGGTCCATTTCTAGCGACGCCTCGCCCATTTTAGCTACCCTGTGCCCATTTCTTGCTATGCGCCGCCAATTTCTAGCTGTGTTCCGTTAATTTATAGTTCCGCTCCGCCCGCACTTTCCCAGTGTTAGGACCGACCGAACACTGAATTCCCAGAATCCCAATATCAAGGTAACTATACACGTAAGATGTTGCATATTTTAAAACCAATTGGACTGGGTGCTGTTGCTGCCTAGGGAAGCAACCGAGCAGAGTCAAATTAGATTAAAAATACTCTGTTTATTAAATAGCAAAGACATACAATTCGTGCTCTTAGCGAACTATATCAATGGATGGCAAGTCACACAATTAATTATGACGTCATATCCGTAGGTGGCACATTGGATATATCCATTATTAAAGTTTACAGTACGCTTCTTTTAGAGGAAGCCGGGTTTTCACATTCTTGTCAAGCAAGGTTTTCTATACAATAGATTCTAATTGATAACCAGGTGGTTGCCATATTGATGAAAGGAAATTCGTCTCAGCAACTACAGCTCTTTTTTGCAAGTTCAACTGTTATGCACATGCGCATTATTATGCCATCGTACTGTACATCGTATCACAGTTATCAAAGCAATCAGATTTGCAACTGTGGATATGGCCTTCTATTGTTTATTGAAATCGTTTTTGTTCTTGTTCGCGATTACAGATGTTGGGTTCACGTGTAGAGCACACCATCATTCTGTTATTCTTAAAAATACAAGAAAGGAAAAAAATACAGTTCTAACTAGATTTGAATCCATTATGTTTACAATAACAATATGGAATCGTACAACATCTGAGAAATGTGAACATCCTTGAACCAATCCATTAATATGCGGCCAAGTTAACGAAGAAATAAGCAATATTTGATTAAGTTTAGGATTGGATTTTAAGTGTGCCATTTCTATGCAATAGTTATGTATCAAGTAAGGCATACTTTGCAAGATTGGAATGAGTTCCACTTTGATATAATTAGTAGTCAGCGTTATTCAATATATCACAAGCTACATGGGATTTTATAGCAAATTACATACTAATGCTATAGCAATACGTGCCTGCCTGCATGCATGCCTGCATGCCTGCCCGCATGCATGCCTACATGCACACTTGCATGTCTGTCTGCCTGTCTGCCTGGCTTTCTGCCTGTCTGACTTCATGCCAGGCCAGGCAGGCAGGCATGCAGCCAGTCAACTAGCATGTCAGTAACAGCACCCGGTTAAATTACCTTCAAAATATTCTACAGCTCCCTGGTATAATTACCTTGAAGTTGTTCTGAGAATTCAGAGTTCAAAGTATTTAAATCGATTCCGACGTTCGCAGAAAGTCGTGGGAGTTTAACATAGGGAGAAAATGAGCGCTCAATTTGGTGACGTAAGATTGTAGGGCGAGAGATCTAGTGAGACAAATAATAGGGTCTCAGAGCGATGTGTCGACTGGCCAATCATAATGTTATTCTGGAAACATCCAACATTCTTAGTTATAGTTTCCACGACTGGTTACTTCTCCTGCCGAAGCTCTCTGCCATATTGGAGAAAATGGAAACGACATCGTCGAACTTGTCAAGAAAAATGTACGCGTTCTGTCAGAATCGCAATTAACCTGCAACTACGCATACTTCATATGGTGGCGATAACAGCCAACGTATATATTTTCAAACAACCAAAATCTGAAGTCACTCTGATAGTCTGTGGCAGAAGCAGGAGGCCGGCTGTATTCACAAACTTAACCTATGTGGATAGATGGAAGCTGGAAAGAAACGTCATCCAAAATTGCTGGGTGCCTTCCATACGGGTAACTGCGCAATTGACCTTTCATTGTACGGATGTGTGCCAGATTTATATATCCAATCTGCCATTCAAGTATGTGACATCATAATCAATGACGTGACATGCAGGCTGACGTCAAAATCCAAATACGTAGAGAATTTATTATTTAAGGAACAGTTTGTTGAATATTCTGAAACTAATTTGACTGGGAGCCGTTGCTGCAATGGGCAGCAAGAGCACCCAGTCAATTTAGTTTCAAAATAATCAGCAGGCTACCTATATATTTACCTTAAAATTGTGACTCTGGGAATTCAGGACTCAAAGTATATAAATCGATCCCAACATACGCAAAGCAGGGGAGGAGCTTAGCTAGAAATGGGCGGGACATATCTTAAGATCTGTATCTGTATTTCCAATAGGACCAGCTAGGAGTTTCAAAATCTTCAAACTCCTCGAAATCGTCGCCATCATTGCTGCTCTATCATGTTCACCATGTTCATGATATTTGTCGATGTCTTTGACCTTATCTAGTATTTATTTATTTGTCAGATGCCGTGATTTCTCAGTATTACTGATTCTAAAATCGTACTAACGTTTCCTGTTTGACCACCGAGAAAACGTATTATCGGGAGATGACAGGCCAGTAATATCATTGATATTATGAACGATCAGCCTGCAACATCTCATTCTTGCATTAGACACAATGGTGATACATTGACCTCTTGAATCTGTACTCCTAATGGCAGCCTTCAGATTATTCTCGCAGTCTAGTGAATCCGGTCTAAAAGGTCATTACGCCGGGTTGATTTCGTTCAACATTCGATCTCGTAAATGTACTTTGATGACTATTTTGTCATAAAATAACAAAAAGTGGCTTATTTGTTTCAAGTGTATTGGAGTGCTCTTAAATGCTTGATTTCACAATGACTGTTGTTAGTTTCTATGATTGACTTACATATGGGCTTTATTGAATGGGTAACTTATTCCCTTAAGTCCAATGTGGCTAACTAGGACATTATCTTGATGGGAAAATCTTTCACGCGTAATTGATTCGCTTCTCGCCTGTAACACTCACAATCAACTCTATTGCGTTTCAATGCGGAGCTCCTTTCTCAAAGTCTGCAATAACTTTGCGGTTTGAGATTCTTCCCCCACCCCCGTCACTTTAGTATTTCATTTAGGATCAGCGTTTGTTTTTGACCAAAACAAAACATTGTGTTATTTTTATCTTTGCTCTTGTCCGCCATTGCTTGATCTGTTCACTGATGCATCTGCATATCTCTGCATAATGGTTAGCATATTAAAGCAATATGAACATTGAGTGATCCGATATGCAACTCAGATATATGACCTCATTACAAAATTACCGGTGCGGCGCGTGTAGCGTGACGTCACAATATATAGTGATGCGTTCTAGCTCCGTCGTGGACGTTGAAAGGTCCGTCAAATGTACGAAGTGTATGTCTTTACTAGTTAATACATATTCTGTTGAACCGTTTGGTATTAATTTGACACTCAGCCGACGATTAGTTTCAAAACATTCAACGGCTTATCCGTATAGTTACCTTACAATTTGGACTCTGGGAATTCAAGATTCAAAGTATATAAATTGATTCCAACACGTGAAAAAAGGTGGCTAGGAATCGGCGGACATATTTCAAATTACTCGCTCTATTCAAGCATATGACCCCAGCCAACATCGACACGAGCTACTTAACCCCACGGCGGCCAACTCTTTAATTAGACACTATGAAGATAAATACGCCTTCAGACCTTGGTCTGTATCTATCCATACATCTTATATCCCCAACGGTGACATTAACAATGTTCTCCCAGTCTCACATATCATTAGGTCTGGGCGAGTTCATTCAACATTCAGCAATGATAGGGTCATGAAATGGGTAGCTAATATCAAAACAAGTTATTGGCGGGTAGATGCGATTTTTCTTATAAATGGATTGAAAACAAAATGGGTGAATGTCGGGACTACGTCTGACAGCAGCACTCTTCAGTCATGTTGCTTTCTCAATGAATCGCAGGAGTATGCCATTGTTTATAGGATAGATTAATTCCTTGTCTACATGACTGAATTGGTTGATGGCTCTCTCGGGTCAAGGGTGGCTAACGAGAAAATTAGCTTCATAGAAACACATTTCTCTCCGTGTAGACTGCAAGATTATATAGCATCAAGAATCCCTTGACACAAGTCAATAATGGCTTCCGTAGCTTGGTGCCAACTGACCTAATTTGTCTCGTGATTGGCGCTATATTCGGCTCGTGTATGTAGAATATCACAGACTGTGTATAGCGATGTAGGACGGGAACAGACTATGTTTGTAAGCTATTGTAAGATTGACATGATTTATTGAATGATGGGTATTTTCTTAGTGCAGATGCGTTCGTGCGTGCGTGCGTGCATGCGTGTCTGCGCGATCGTGCACACGCGCGAGTGTGGGACTCTATAGCCTGATTGGCAAGTGATGCCAAATTTCTGAGCGAGGAATAACAGCGGAATTGTAAGTGAGTTCAATACGCAAGATAATTATTGACTAGATGGAACTGATATATATCTCGATTGCTATGAGAGTTGAAGGAATGTAAGAGGAAATATGTAAAATGATGGGTGAAATGAGAGAAACAAAACAATGGTAGTCAAACAATGGGTGGGTTGGCGGTAATGACACAGTACCCGCCCATGACCATGTGTTATTAGGGATGCTTTTTAATGGTATGCGAAAGTATCGAGGAGAAGGATGGAAGTGGGTCTAAGGGCAGGATGTGGCGGGAAAACATGGTGGACAACGTAGATTGATATGTAAAGATGGAGAGACATATAATCGGGGACATCATCATGCATCAGATCAAAATGGCGGGTATGACAAGATGAAGATATGATATTGCAATGGCGATAGTGTGAGAATCGTAGCTAACCTGATAACGCAAGTTATTGGGCCGATACTGAACCAGTACGCGGCCGTTTTGCCCCGGTATCGGCCCAATATGCTGCGTTATCAGGGGAAGCTCATATATATGGACTTTGGCCCTGTAACCTTTAACACGCTGATGTCAATATTCTGTCTTTTACTGTGGCAATAGGAAAGAAACCTGTGTACATTTTTCAACAACTTTGGTGGACGATGTTGCTGTCTACTACAGCAACATCTTCCTCCAAATTTGTTGAAAAAAGAATACCAGTTCATCTTTTTATTTAATCAGGAAATTAAAAAAATTAACATCAGACCAGAAACGACAAATTCATTATGAGATAAAGAATATTCGGTTGAATATGCTGTAACTAATTTAATGGGAGCGTATGCTGCCTATGTCAGCAACAACTCCAAGCCAATTTCTTTTCAAATTACTCAACAAATAAGGTAGTGTCTTGAAATGCGAACGCTGAAATTTCAACTGTTTAATGGCTAACGTTAACTCACCCGGGCTGCACACCATTTTTTTTCATTTTCAACAATTGAGGAATCTATGCAAGATGCTTCGTCCCGAGAGAATAGTTCCATCTGGTGATATCGTGGTGATTAGATTTCAATTCCGATGGGACGTGTAAATGGTATTGATATAGTCCTATAACGTCTTTGTTCTGATATTGCGCAACATGAACTGTGTTTTTATTTTGAGTTATATTCATAGTCTTTCACAGTAAGATCATATCCGGCAAGTACAGTTCAATCAATACGCGCTTTCATCTATGAATATAGAATACATTCACATAGTACATCTGCAATGGGTTATTCCTACTTCGACAATAAAGGCGGGCGAACAATTCTATGTCCCCAGGAACAAATAAATGTGGAACTTATTTTGATTCTGAAGTGCAAGTTACAGCCATTCCGGTTACTCCAACACAGGAGAGTCAGCAGAGACGTATGCCCCCAGCAAGACCAAATATCAGAAGTGGGCGAAGACGACAGTGTATTATGCAATATGTTTTAGAATAACAGCACAGTTAGACATAACCGTATCTCCACATACCCACAATTCCATGTTCTATAGAAACGAGCCATATTTTGATACGGCGGCATCGTTGCTTGTGACAACAGCGATCTAGAAATAACCACATATGTTGTGTTCCACCAGGTCTTTCAGTCTGCAGTAGATATGGACTAGCCAGAACACTTCGAAATGTATAGTTCTGAACAGCCGAACTTTTTCTTGCATTACTTAATGGTCCTTTCTAATATTATCCCATTTCTAGCTAAACTCTGTCCACACATCGCTCGTGTTGGGAGCCATCGCTCCTTGCTCTCCATGCCTATCAATTTCCAGGAAACTATACAAGAAAACTGTTGAATATCTCTCAACAGCTCCTAGTCAAATTAGTTTCAAAATATTCAACAGATTGTTTAGTAAATAGTAAAGCCATACAATTCGAACAACGTGTCGGGTTATTACGCATTTAAGACGGACTAAATATAATCATTCATGGTGTAATTGATTATGACGTCATCCTGCACGTCACGTATTTGATTATTACGTCATATGATGTATGGATCAACTGGAAAGGCCCATTCACTTAATGGCCCATCATAGGCTTTAGTCAGATTGCTTTGACGATACTCCTCAGAGGTGTATCTTTAATGTATAAAGGACATTTTAAAGGACAAGTATGTAAAATAAAACATGAAAATATAGTTCGCTGCTACCACAATATATTTGGGTCCATTCTACGGGCTCATAGGAGGATACATTACGGGTACACACAATTTGATATATGCTGCAATAAAGCAACATTATCTCTCCAATCATCTCCTCCCTCCCTCCCCCCTCTCTCTCTCGCCGCCCTCTCTCTCTCTCTCTCTCTCTCTCTTTCTCTTCCCTCTCTCTCTTCCTCTCTTTCTCTTTCGCCCCCCCCCTTTCTCTTTCTTTTTTCAACCCCTGCCTCTTACCCCCTCTCACTCACTCTCACCATCACTCTCACGCTCCCACTCAGTCTCCAACTCTCTCTCCCGCACACACGTCGCTCTTATTCCCTATTACTCTTTCTCACTCCCTCTCACCCTCCAAAATCCATCTCTATGTCGCTCTCCCGATCTCACTCTCAACCCCACCCCCACCACGTCTTACATAAGCACACGCCAATGCACGCACTCACGCGCACGCCACGCACGCACACATGCACGCACACACGGACGGATGGACGGACGTACGCACGCACCCACACATGCAACCACGCAAATACCAAATATGGTCCAATAAGACAAGAGAAATAAAACACACAACAATTCGTTCACCAGGCTTTGATTTCCGTGTTCAGATACTGATTGGTCTCTCACGCTCACGTCACAATTATACTTGATAGAAATACTCCGTCGTGTATCTTGGAATAGTTCGTCAAATGCACGCATTGAATGTTTCTGATGATGGGTTTACTAATTAAGAAACAGTCTGTTGAATATTTTAAAACTAAATTGAATGTGGTCAAATAGTTTGAAAAGATCCAACGGCTTACCTGTATAGCTACCTTGAGATTTGGCATTCTGGGATGTGAGGGTTAGATCAATCGCAACACCGGCAAAGCGTGGCGGGCATAGCTCAACAGTGGATTCATCCATTGTAGAACTTCTTTAAACGGATACAATTTCATCCTAAATATTGCATTTCACTGATAGGTTAGCTTTTATAGATTCCATATTATTCATATCCTGTCACATTCCCTGATCGGTATCATAAGTATCTGCTTTGTAATATTGAGTAAATGTTGAAACAGTGATCGTCACCATTTTGACTCCACCAGTCAAATTAGTTTCAAAATATTCAACACCTTACCTGTGTGATTGGGTTTATACCACACTGACAAATTATAGATGGCACCTCGGTGACTGAGCGTATATACCGAGGCATACAGGCTAAGCCTTTTCTGATTGGTTGAACGGTAAATAATGACAGCCATCATAGGCTCTAGAAATTTTCAACGTTTAACTACTAAAACATGAATATCTTTCGTTGTCGGCATGATAAATACCTAAAATGGTATGGATGGATTGTGGGTGACAAATGCTATCAGCTGAGTGGTTAGTATAAGATTAAGTGTTTTCCTTTAACTTTTGTACCTGCTACTCATTTTGATAACAATATCTTTGGAGATGATCCTGTCTATGAGACCATATCATTTCTAGAACCAACACCACTCTCCCACGAGCGTGAACACACCTGCTATTTGCAACAACCAATGATAAAGCCTTTCATTGCATTTTTAGAAAAAGACGATTTCTCGCAATGTTAAAAAAAACTCGTCCTAAATAATAGCAACATTCGATCTATTCCTACTTGAATAATCAATGTAGTGGAATCTTTTATAATGAGATTCTCCTTTATTAAATCTCCTCTTTCCCAAACAATCACCTCTCTTTAGGTAATAATTTACTTTTTTGGACACTTTCGTTGTGTTTTTTAAAGTAGCATGTGTTCTGTTCACATCGTGAACAACACGTGATATTGTGGAAAACACAAGACGTGCAATAGTAAATGAAATCTATGATGATGATGATGATGATGATGATGATGATGATGATAATGCTGATGATGATCCTGCTGCTTCCGCTGTTACTACTGCTGCGTCTACTACTGCTACTGGAGCTTTTGCTGCTGCTGCTGCTACTGCTGCTGCTGTTGCTGCTACTACTACTACTACTACTACTACTACTACTACTACTACTACTACTACTACTACTACTACTACTACTACTACTACAACGACTGCGACTGCGACTGCGACTGCGACTGCGACTGCGACTGCGACTGCTGCTACTACTACTACTACTACTACTACTACTACTACTACTACTACTACTACTACTACTACTACTACTACTACTACTACTACTACTACTACTACCCAATACTACAAAACATCTACAACCATGTTTGGCCATACTCTCTTTGACATTTACCGCTTTGAACCCAAAAAGCAGTATTTGAAAGTTCCTTTACAATTCCATGAACATTTTGTTGAATATTTTGAAACTAATTTGACCTGGAGCTGCTGCTGTTTTTGGCAGCAACGGGCTCCTCTCAGGTTGGTTTCAAAATATTCAATATCCTACTTGCATGGCTAACCGGAAGTTGAGATTCTGTGAATTCAGATTCTGAAGGATTAAACCTATGTTTTTTCTGATTTTCCTCGCATGACCGTTCGGTACAGTGATCAGACCAGGAAATGGCATTTGAGACTTAATATGGATTTAAGTGGATATACGTTATATATATATATATATATATATATATATATATATATATATATATATATATATATATATATATATATATATATATATATATATATATATATATATATATATATATATATATATATAACGTATATTTCAAATCACTCCCCACCACCACCCACCCCCCTACCCAAACCCCCTCCAGAGCAAAATTAATAAAGAACGTGTCTATATCTAAGCTACCAAATACATATTATTTTGTACTGTATCCGTCATAATTATTGTTAAATATAAAGTTCTGTATAAGCAATCTATGTGCCACCAATATTAGCAAACATTATGGATATATGTGTTGTGTGAGGTCGTGGTCTCCTTAGATGAGCGATACAATGGATATTTTCACTGTATCCACACATCATATGACGCCATAATCAACTACGCGAGGCGTAGAATGACATCACAATCAATGGCGTCATTATGGCGTCATAAATGACGTAGATAAGTACGTCACGAAAGCATAATTGAAGACGGACTATGCGTTGTTATACGAATTGTATATCTTTACCATTTAATAAATATCCTATTGAATAGTTTGAAACTAATTTGACTGGGCGCTGTTGCTGCCATAGGCAGCAACATATGGCAGCAACATCACCCAGACAAGTTAGTCACAAACTATTCAACAACTTACTTGTACAGTTTATAAGGAAATTGATAGCCGGGGCATTCTGGGATCGATTAATCCCACCACGGCGAAGCATGGGTGGAGCTTAGCTAGAGGTGCATAGCTAAAACTGGAAGCGTCCATTCCTGGGGAAAGCTGTTTGTGAATTGTTAATACTATTCCAGTCCTCTTAGTTATCGGTTCGATGGCTGCTCTTGGAACCGTACATGCTAATGAAAATGAAACCGTCAAAGCTGTCATGGAGGTCATGGAAATGTTAAACAAGAGATGCAATTAACCAGCTATACGTCATGCTTCAGAAGGGCTCATGCCACTAAGTTCTATATTCTGTATCGTAGATAAGCATGCGAGCTGTCGTAAATAACTGGCCTGCTGTGGAATTTCCATACACCAAGAATCAGGTCAATTAGTGAGTCGCGCCTTCTGCCAAGAATTAATTCTGTGGGAAGTAGTAGACAGAATACGACAACGACAACACAGCTGTGTAAAATGTCTGGTTTATTGAAACGACAACCAAAATGCTTGGCCGCTTTCCAGGAGTGTCTCCACGCCAACGGCTGTCCAGTGTATAAATGTGTGACAGCTTGGTATAGCACCACATACCCTCATTCAATTACGGCCAGATAAGGAGATTTGACATCATGGTAATGAAAACAAGAAAAACTTGTTTGACTGTCTACGTCATCATAATCATTGCCGTTGTTTTGTTGTCTTGCGAGTACCCTTGTTGCCTTCTTATTCGGCGTTGCCATCGTAGCTATCGACCATTTCTCTATTGGGTTGCTTCATACACAATTCGTTAATCTTAGCTCGTTCTGTGCAACTCCTCGTATACTAAAAACAACTTATTATACATCTGTATTATTAGACAACGAAATCGCTGCATTTCTACCACGTGACCATCCAAGAAAAATGTTAATGGACTCTAAAAAGTGTTATTGGACTCTGCGCTATTTGCTACGTCATAAGAATTTTAAGTCACCGTGATTTACATCATTTGCATCTACATTGTTACATCGCGCAAACATTTCGTCATAATAGTATTACTCAATGCAGTTTTATGATTCAGATTCAGATTCAGATTTAGATTATTTATTAGCACACAATCTACATACATGTAGATATAGCATAGACAGTGCATACGATATACAGTTGACAATAAGTAAAATATATATGATATATACAATACGCACACACGCACGCACGCACGCACGAACGAACACACGCACGCACGCACGCACGCACGCACGCACGCACACATACCTATGCACATAAGATGACATCCACGAATTAAGGCTGATGGCTCTGTTATCAAATTAAGTGGTTATATTAATATATGAGCAGAAACTACAAATCATTCATATTTACATTTGATGGTAATGTTGAAGTTAATGTTGAAGGTACTGTGCATCAGTTACAGTAGAAACTTCACTGCTGGTTACCTGAAACCTCCGCCAGGATCACTGAATAACGAAGCAGTATCACCACTCGCCATATCTCAATATCCCATGATAGTTTAATCACCAGGAGATTTTATGACACAGAAGATAACGATGTCACCTCTTCACCCAGCCATTATAGAAAAGGACGATAAGGATGTAATGTACCTACAGCAAAATTTGTTGCCAATCTGATCAGCTATATTGCAATTACTAATGATGTTGGTGGGTTAGTTTGTTTCGGAGCCAACGCATTCTGCCTTTTCATGAAACAATCAGTCACCTATTTTAGTACCGGTTTGCAGACCACAGTGTCACCGTTATTGTAGGACATTATGAAAACAAGTTTGTCCTGTTCACTGAGGGAAGCAAAATTTACAAAATACATTAATGTAATTAAATAGCACGGATCAGCCAGTTTGATTTGTATCTAGACTGCATGCCATCGGGTAGTAATTTAGCACATGCCTTTTTATTTCTGTTGCTTTGGTTGGTCCAAATTTCTTCGAAGCTAAAGCTACCCCATAGATTTTTTTAATGGCTTGCCCAGTTACCTTCTTCTAATGAGGAATGCGAGCGCGTGTAGGCTTGGCGAACTATTGTCTCAGAGTCAATGTCACATACTCTCTTCCAAAATTGGACTGATTGCATGAGGAGCGTGGTGAGTTAGACTTATTGTCGGAGTTCTCCCCTTATAGCAGCATTAGTAGCTTTCCTATTAACCCCATGTATATATTTACAGAAGCTAATTAGGACCTTTTCGACTGTGACATTATCTCCTAATTGCATGTCGTTATGTTCATTGATGCCTTTGATGTAAAAGGGTGCCCGAATTTCTGCACAATAAGATAAGATGGGCAAAATTAAAGAACGGAATCGCGTGACAGCTGTTGAACATTATTTCTGACATTGATAATTTAAAGTTTGAATAAAGCCTTCTTGGCCTGCTCTACCAGTCTTTCACATGCATCTTTAAATTTACCAGATGGCGTTACGACGTAAACAGCAATATGACTTCACAACCTCAATTGGCGAGCCCATGTATGGAAAGTGATACATGTATCTCTTTAGTAAATGCCCACTTTGATTGAAAATCATTATTCTGGTCTTATTTAAATTGAGAGAAATTCCCATTTGTTGCAGTAAATATTAAATTTGTTTAGCGCATTTCGCAGACCACTATGGGTTTCTGATACTATCGCAAGGTCGTCAGCAAACATACGACAATCTATAGAAACGTTTTTCAAATGTATAGGATCGCATGTTCTATCAGGCACGCCACGCAGATACATGTTGAATAAAAGTGGGATAAGTACGCCACCTTGTTTGACACCAACTGAGGATGAAAAATCATTGCTGTACCCATCATTCATTCTGACTGCATATTTCACATCAGAGTACATTCTTTCAATGACAGCTTTCAATAACAGTTAGTAAATTGCCAATACCAACTTGTAGTAATTTATACATTAGTTTGCTTCGAGAGACTGTGTCAAAGGCTGACTTGAAATTCACAAAACAGCAGAATATATTTTTCTTAGTAGCCGCATTAACATTTTTGCCAATAATTTATTTCAAAGACACAATATGGTCTGCTGTTCTTTCATTCTTCCTATAATCAATTTGACATTGTGGGATTAGTTTGTTTGCTTCAGCAAATTCTCTTAATCGATATTTCAGAATACTACAAAATAATTTGCATACATTTCTACTTACGGCTATACCTCTGTAGTTTTCAAGGTTCGAAACCTCACCCTTCTTGTGTATAGGTGAAAATAGTTTACAGCGCCATTCCATAGGAAATTTACCAGAGCTCAGAAGAGAGTTAAACAATGTGTGCAGAACAGGTAAAAGTCGAATGTGTCCTGCCTTTTTTCAAGATCTAAATCGACGTGTGTTGGAACACTATTAACAAATTTGTTAATGTGTGACACCCATTATGTACATGATATTGAATTTCCCTTAGAATCACTATTTGCACTTTTGAGTTCCTCATACAGTTTCTAGAATGTATTTGGTTTTTGGACTAAGAATTCCGTTTGATCCAAGATTCGCTCCTTAAAGATGAACTTCATTTTTGCTATTTGTCTTTTGAATTCTTTCCACAAATATCGAAACTTATTTAATAAGATGGCATCTGATGGAGCTTCGTGAATTCGAATTCTATGTGCCATACCTCTGAGATCCTTAAACATAATAATGCAATGCTTTCAAACACTTTCCAGCATCAATATGTTTTATACCAGAAAGTTTGGCTGCACTTATAATAATGTATACTAGCTTAATTGTCAGCGACCATGAGCATTGATTGGCTTACTACATGGTTTATTTGCAGGCAATGTCATAAAGTTGTCGATTGTTGACTTGATTCTAGAATCTGACATTGCTTTCAAAAATGTGTCATCATCTCCCATTTCCCACCTATACCTAGAGCAGGGAGGATTAGGAGTATCAATTAGTGTGTGCTTATATACACAAGTACAGAGTACCCTCTTCAATATACGATGGATAGAGAAATTGTTAGGATTATCTACATGGAACAATTCTATTTTACATAAAATAATGGTAGAAGCTAACATATAGTCACTTAGACTGGGTTTGCAGGTGTTGCTGAACCAAGTGCAATGACAAGATGAATCGCCCAAGATATGTCCATATAGGATACGCAGATTTGAAGATTTGCACATCGAGAGTAGTTGATTGCCGTGATTATCTACATCATGTAGATCCATGTTGTTTCTGGGAATATCCACGTCATGTACATAGTCTGGTAGTAAATCGGCTATGGGTGATCGCTCGTCTATACAAAAATCCGAATCATTTGCAGTTCGAGCAGTGAAATCCCCACAGGTTGAACAATTTCCGGGTTTAGAATACAGTGCAACATCATTTTCTAATATTTCAAAGGTGTTATCTCTCCGTGCAGAGAAAGTTGTCCCTACTGGAGTTACATAAACTACGCCAAGATATATATGATTTTCAAGACTAAAAAATTTCTTTTGAGGCGTTTGATCTGACATCCATATTGTAATCGGAAATGTTAAATGACATAATGATATTCACTGAATCTAGTAATGCAGACTTATGACATTGGCCAATATGTCGATTGATGTAAGATGGTACACACATGCTCACACACACACGCACGCGCGCCCGCACGCACGCACACGCACACCCACGCGCGGACTCAATGCGCACGCACGCACGCACGCACGCACGCACGCACGCACGCACGCACGCACGCACGCACGCACGCACGCACGCACGCACGCACGCACGCACGCACGCACGCACGCACGCACGCACGCACGCACGCACGCACGCACGCACGCACGCACGCACGCACGCACGCACGCACGCACGCACGCACGCACGCACGCACGCACGCACGCACGCACGCACGCACGCAAAGCTAGAAATGGATTCCACCATTGTAGTAGCCTATGCCATCATATCGTAATGTTAATGTGCAACATTATATCGTCATGATACAGAATCACATTTCCCGATGAGGTGATACTATGATTGGCTGATGCGTTGATATCTATGATTGCCTGATGTGTTGATATCAGGGATTGGCTGATGCGTTGATATCTGTGATTGGCTGGTGCATTGGTATCTGTGATTGGCTGACGTTTTAATATGTGTGATTGGCTGACACGCTGATATCTGTGATTGGCTACCACGTTGATATCTGTGAGTGGTGATGTGCTGATATCTGTGATTGGCTGACACGTTGATATTAGCGATTGGCTGATGCGTTGATATCTGTGATTGGCTGACACGCTAATATCTGTGATTGGCTGACCCCTTGATATCTCTGACTGGCTGATGCGTTGCTATCTCTGATTGGCTGACACGGTGATATATGTGATTGACCGATGCGTTGATATCTGCGATTGGCTGGCGCACTGATATCTGTGCTTGGCCGATGCATTGAAGACAACGGCCATCTCTGTATAAGAACTTAATACAACTGTGTTTGTGTTCCGATATCTGAAATAAATTAATTAGTAGTTAGTAGTCAATGGAGGAATCTAATTTTAGTTATGTTCCGTCCATCTCCAGCTAAGCTCCACCCACGCTTCGCTCACGTAGGGATCGATCGTGACTATCAATTTCCAGAAAACTATACAGGTAAGCTGTTGAATATTTTGAAACCGATTTGACTGGGTGCTGTTGCTGTCTATGGCAGCAACAGCGCCCAGTCAAATTAGTTTCAAAATATTCAACAGCATGTGAATTAAATAGTAAAGGCATGCAATTCGGTCAACAACGCTTAGTCCGTCATCAATTAAGCATTCATGACGATCTTATCTACGCCATTCATGACGTAACTGATTATGACGTCAGACTACACGTCACGTGGTTGACTATAACGTCATATGATTGATAAATAAACTGTAAAGGTTCAATGTTTATTAAATACGTTACTAACGAAACAGAAAATTTAATGCTGTAAACAATAAAAGACGTCCCAGTCAACAAAATCAGGCAATAACCGAATCTTTCAGGCCGAGAAGCGACTTTAAAGATAATTGACAGAGGCAATCATCAATGTGCAGTTGTTCCTCCTTTCCCAAGTTTTATATCATGTACCACGATTCTGCATCCTCAATGGCAACATTCACATCATTCTCCCAGTGTGTTGTTGATCCATGGATACTTAATTAGTAGAATCCGCTATTATTCAGAGGCACGTGGTTATTAACTCCCAGTCTCAGTGATTAGTCTGAAATGAGTTAATTCTTTAGTCTGTCAGACCATGTGATTTAATAACTCTATGACGAGTGTCACCATGATCTAACAACAACCCAGAATACGGGCGCTTAACGTGTTCACCCTTTAACACTCATATCAGCCCAAAACGACTTCTCCAGTATTCTTGAGAAATGTCTATGTGCAGAACAAGAGAAGACTATTGTTGAAAATTTATCACTATTCCAGTGGTAAATTTTCAAAAATGGTCTTCTCTTGGTCTGCAAACGGACATTTTTTATGAGCAAATTAAAATTTTCTTGAACAAATTTAAGGGTTAAAGGGTAAATTTGGTCAATAACATTAAAATGTTTGTCTAATGAATGTCAATTTGCAGGTCAAGAGAAGACTATTTCTAAAGATTTACTTTTGGAATGATAGGCTCGGTTATCAACCGAGCCATTTAAGTGGTAAATTTTAAAAATAATATTCTCTGGACCTGAAAACAGAATGTCTGTTATATATAGGTATAGGTGGGGTTTATAGTCGGCGTCCACTTGCGTCCTCAGCCCACTTTCCAACTGTGGAAATTAAATAGTTTGAAGACATTTTTACTGACATTTGTAAAAGAATTTGACCAAAGTTTATTGCTGCAACTGATACCAACGAACTGCTTTCACCTTGTTTTACGACAACTAGCTACTGTTTATTAAACTAGTATTCACTTGGCCTGCAAATAGATATTCCTCAAGACTCGTTAAAAGGTTCGGTTTTGCATTATGCGGGGTTGAATCGAGTGATGGGTCTTCCATGTTCCTGATGGCCAAGTAACAAATTAGCTTCTTAGAAACACCTTTCCCGGAACGTAGACAGCCAGATTATATGCCTTGGATATTCCCTTGGCACGTCCTAATAATGGCTTCTGGGGTTTGGTGCCAAGTGAGTCATTTTCCCTTGCGTTTACCAATCATTGTGTTTGCAGATGACCGGTGCGGGGGTTGTGTATGAGGTGGGGTGGGGTGGTTTGAGGGCACATATGCTTTGTTGGTATATCTGTACGGCTAACTAGATTTATTAATTGTGGCAATGAATAAGGTAATAGATGGATTTGATCTGTCAATCAAGTATCTGATGTCAAAAACAAATACTGGACGTAGTATTAATATTAATTGACGGCGCTATCAAAATAACATATCTCCGTTTCTTAGAATTTACAATTTAAGAAACATGTTGTTGACTATTTTGAAGCTACTTTAAATGGAAGCTATTGCTGCCATATGCAGTAACAGCGAACGCCCTTTTAAATTAGTATTAACCTACTCAAAAACTAACAGCTGCTGGGCCCATGTTCCCGAAGCTATGGTTAGCTAGCGATATCTTTACAACCATTGCTTTAATATGGTGTAACCATATCGTTAACATAACGAGGACTTCGGGAACATGGACCCTCTGTTTAGTTACCTTAAATAATTAGATTATGTGAATCCAGCTGTCAATGTTTCAAATCCATTATAATGCACATCAAAAGGAGGCGGGGATTCAGTAAAATGGGCGTGGCATATATAGAAGCGGGTCCCTCTGGTAATGGCACGACGGAGGATAGATATGTGTATAGATAGTGTCAGAATTCATCCAAGATGAGGTAACAGGACACAAATGGGAGACGAGGCGAGGTAACTATGTATAACAGATGAGTGATGGTGGCTAAAGAAAGAGAGGGTGAATGAGCGGTGAACAGAAGGATGATTATGAGAATAACTGCCAAACGACGAGCCTCGCCTGGAGAACTAGGGTTTATGAGAGAACGTGTGGACAGGAACACAATTCATTAATCAATTTCTTCAATCAATCATAAGATGTTATAATCAACTCCGTGACGTGTAGTATAACGTAATAATCATTACGCCAGGAGTAACTCGATTTAGTCCGTCTTAAACACTTAAGAGTCCGTCAGGTTGTATGAAATGTATGTCTTTACTACTGAGTAAAGTGGTGTTGAATATTTCGAAACTAATTTGACTGGGCGCTACAGCGCCCAGGCAAATTAGTTTCGAAATATTCAACAGCTTACCTGTATAGTTTTCTGGAACTTGATAATCGTGGAGTTCAGGGATCGATCGACCCCAACACGAGCGAGGTTTGGGTGGAGCTTAACTAGGGATGGGTGGGGCTTAGCTGGAACCGGAAAACGCCCATTAAGAATAGCCGCTGATAGTACTTGACCAATAACATCACGTCCAAGCATTGGCCCCGCAACCAGCCCAGCAATACACGTCATCAAGGGAAGGCTGAATAAATGATATTAGGATGAGCGAAAAACAGAGCAGTTTATACAAATAACTAGATCGCCTGATGTCATTAGGTCTGCATGTCTGCGGGTGTCTGGTTTTCGTAGCTCACTCGAAATATTTACACTACAACGGCCCCCACCCCAACCACACACCACCCACCCAACCCCATTCAGCAAGTGTGGGATTTTTCTATCATATTTCTCCAAGAAGAGATAATATATTTCGATCTGAGCAAATGCTAAGGATTGGATCCACCCTCTGGAGAGACGATTGAATAATATTGATACAACTTGGGTTTTTTCTACTGATAGGGCATATCATGAATCTGATATATGGCAATGCACAGAATCTATATCATACAGGAAGATTATTGAATTCATGAATCCATTTTTTCCCTCAATCATAATACATCATAATCAACTACGTGACGTGTATGCTGACGTCATAATCATGACGTCATGGTTGATTCGAAATAGTCCGTATTTAACGCTTAATAGTCCGACACGTTGTACGAACTGTATCTCTTTGTTATTTAATAAACATGCTGTTGAATATTTTGAAACTAATTTGACTGCGCGCTGTTGCTGCCAGGTTTCCCTGCATAGTTTTCTGGAAAATGATAGTCAAGTCTCTCACTGATCGATCGACCCCATCACGTGTGGGCGGAGCTTAACTAGGGATGGGCGGGGCGTAGCTAAATCTGGAAAGGTCCATTGTCAGAATTGTTCTCACTATTTCGGTTAATAAATGCGCAATGAACTATGGTGACGTGGACCATGAAGCTAATGGACGAATTCACTTTTACCTATGCCCCGCCCATCTCTAGCTAAGCTCCGCTGATGCTACGTGCGTGTTGTTATCGAATTACATATTTTGAATACTGAATTTCCAGAATCACAATTTCACGGTAACTATGCAGTTAACTGTTGAATATTTTGAAACTCTAATTAGTTTCAAAATATTCAACACAATGTTTAGTAAATTGTAAAAAAGCCCATACAATTGGCACAACTGAGGGCCTATTCAAGGCCCATGACGGATTAGTTATGTCATTCATTACGCATTTTCATTGTGACGTCATTCAAGTAAGGTAATGCGTTATTTATATTCATCATATAAGTAAAGCTTTCAGCCCATTCGATATTTCTCCATATGAGCACACGGTGTAATATTCAACGATTTTCATTGGTTAGATAACGTCTTAGAAATGTTTTCATTGGTTAGATGATAGCACGTAATAATCCCACATGCCCTATGGCCTCCCATATATTTCCTAACGACGACGACGGAGAAAATGGAAACAAGACCGGGTACGTTATGTTGTTGATTTAAATTTTGTATTATATACTATGTATATGTGTTTATAACTATACCAACTGGTTATGAAACACGGTTGTAAATTTGCATGATAGACACAGAAGTCTTAAAACCTGGATTAAATGTAATTGTAAGTCGCGAGTAACGATGTTTAGTTTGTCATTATTTTCCATTAAATTCACAAAAAAATAGATTTCTGTTATTCTTCAAATGGACACTAATCAAAAGTGTAATGGTCAAGAAAATTCAAATTTTCTGCTTAGCCACTGTCCAATTGCAGACCAAGCTGAGAAGATTTTTTCAAAATTTATCACTGGAATTTACGGTTACCGAGCCAGTCATTCCAGCGCTAAATTTTCCAAAATATTCTTTTCTTAGTCTGCAAATGGACATTTCTCAAGATCACTGCAGAGGTCGTTTCTGAGCAACTCGACCATTAAAGGGTTAAGCTGTCACGAGAGGGGTTAATAGTGACATGAAATGTGACATCGCTCCAGATACTCTATAATAACACCAAAGCAATCCCTCAAGCAGGGTCACATGACATCGACAAATATGCATTACTTTTATACCAACACAAAACCATGCAATTTGCTTTCTATAAATAGTAACTGAAATCGCTACTTCTCGTGTGATTGAGCCTTTGACATGGAACACGCCTATGTGCTATAATAATTTTTGCAAACATTGGAAGAGATTATTTATGGGTTGGTCTATGCAATTTAACAATTTTTAATCGATATTATGCCATTATTTCTTCTACACAAGATAGCATCTATAAGTAGGATATTATTGTATTCACTAGGGTCGTGTTCTCACTAGAGAGTTAATCTGGAATAACGCCATACTGAAGTATGCGTTATTCCTGATCAACTCTTTAGTGAGAACACGGCCTTGGACTTTTAAGAAATTTAACAATTATTTCCAGTTTAAAAAATAAACAAATGCATAGAATGAACAATTTCTTCTAATAGTACTATTAAACAATAGTAATGCAATCTAAGTGACACACCAGCCTCCAGCAGACATTCTAATATTACCATCATATTCCGAAGCAGACTTTGTTTTCATCAGATCATCTGTCCGTCTTTAACCCGTTAACACTCATCTCAGCCAAAAACGGCTTCTGCAGTGGTCTTGAGAAATGTCTATTTGCAGACTAATAGAAGACTATTTTCTATAATCTACCACTGGAATGAATGGCTCGATAACCGACCCAGTCATTCCAGTGGGTACTTCTAAAATATAGTCTTCTCTTGGTCTGCAAATGTACATTTTATATGAGAAAATGCCATTATATACTGTTTCTATATATTTAAAATTAAATAAATACATTTTATTTTGTAAATATGTTTGTATTTTGTTTCTTCAAGGCACACAATTAAAGGTCATTTTTGTATTTAGTTTGTGTTGTCAATTGGTAAAAAGCTTGATTGTCACATCATTCTTATACATGAGGGTCAAGCAAATATAACATAATGGCCCATAATGTTGTTTCCCATCCTGAGTTATATAGGCTTGGTGACATTAGATTCACAAAGAAAATGAGAATGCGATGGCTCTTATAGTTCTACTTCATTCCTTCATACATACGTACCAATGACATAATAACGAAATAGAACACCCCAAGAGAGTTCAAACATAATATTTAGAGTAGTAAGTAACTTGTGAAAAAAACTGTATTGCAAATCAAATCATATTTCTTGAACATGGTTCATACCCTTTCTATTATGAATTTATATTAATTGCATTAACCAACATACAATGATTTCCTGCGCCAGAGCGATCCAGATTGTCCAACTATTGATATGGGCCCTTTGATAGCATACATAAGATCATGCATGGGTAATCAAAGAATAACTACAAAGTTACAATTTCTATGTGTGTTTATTTAAGCAAAATAATTGTGATATAAGTTACCTAATGTTTATTCTGGTCTGGGAGACATGTATTAATTCTATTTAACCTATGGAACAGTAAAAAGCCTGTGTAAATGAACATCGTACGGTTCACACAGATAAAACACTGCTTCCTGTGGTTGCCTTCCTTGTTATGTAAGTCAGCCAACTGTAGCGGTGTTATATGTAAATCAGGATCGCATATCTAGAAGTAGATCTCTCTGGTAATGTCACGAGAGAAGATAGATATAAAGCAATACCGCTGTAAGACTCCCTCCCTCCCTCCCTCCCTCCCTCCCTCCCTCCCTCCCTCCGTCCCTCCCTCCCTCCCTCTCTCGCTCTCTCTCTCCCTGTCTCTCTCTCCCTCTCTCTCTCCCTCTCGCTCTCTCGCTCTCTATCTCTCTCTCTCTCTCTCTCTCTCTCTCTCTCTCGCTCACTGTCTCTCTCTCTCCATCTCGCTCTCCCTCTCTCTCTCCATCTCTCTCTCTCTCTCTCTCTCTCTCTCTCTCTCTCTCTCTCTCTATCTCTCTCTCACTCTCTCTCTCCCTCCCCCCCCTCTCTCTCTCTTTCTCTCGCTCTCTCCCTCTCTCTCTCCCTCCCCCTCTCTCTCTCCCTCCCTCCCCCCCGCTCTCTCTCTCGCTCTCTCTTTCTCTCTCTCTCTCTCTCTCTCTCTCTCTCTCTCTCTCTCTCGCTGTCTCTAATTCTAAGTCAACCTAGTTCTCCACATTCAAATGAGAAATTATATGTTAGCTCTACCCTACATGTTATCGAGATAATTGTCATTTACAATCTGAGAGAGAGAAGGGGTTGGAGAGAGAGAGAGAGAGAGAGAGAGAGAGAGAGAGAGAGAGAGAGAGAGAACGGTAGGAAGGGAGGGAGGGATGGATGGAGAGAGAGGGAGAGGGAGAGGGAGAGAGGGAGGGAGGGAGAGAGAGAGAGAGAGAGAGAGAGAGAGAGAAAGAGAGAGAGAGAGAGAGGGCCAGAAGGAGAGGGTAGGGGACGGAGATGGCGAAGCAGAAGGAGAATGAGAGAGAGAGAGAGAGAGAGAGAGAGAGAGAGAGAGAGAGAGAGAGAGAGAGAGAGAGAGAGAGAGAGATGGATAGAGAGAGAGAGCGAGAGAGAGATAAAGAGAGAGGGAGGGAGGGAGGGAGGGAGAGAGAGAGAAAGAGAGAGAGAGGGGGGGAGGGAGCGAGAGAGGGAGAGAGAGAGAGGGAGATAGAGAGAGAGAGGGAGAGAGAGAGGGGGAGGGAGAGAGAGAGGGAGAGAGAGAGGGGGAAGAGAGAGAGAGAGGGGAGAGAGAGAGAGAGAAAGAGAGCGAGAGAGGGGGGGGAGGGAGAGAGAGAGAGGGAGGGGGGGGAGGGAGAGAGAGAGAGCGAGAGCGAGAGAGAGATAGAGAGGGAGAGTACTTAGATATTCAACTACAAATGCACATACATAGGAATGCAAAGCAAGCAAACTCACATTCAAATAGCTTATTACTTGTCTTCCAAAGCTAGACATACTAATCTAATACTGAACTGTTATCTGTGCAACAAAAGTATTCTTTTTATAACATTCAACCGTTTTATATCTCCTTTCTATGACTTCTTTTCTGTGGCTGCTACTACGGCTGTTGCTCCTACTTCTGCCCCTGTTATGGCTGTTGCAGTTGCTAATGCTGCTGCTACGCCTGCTGCTGTTACTGATGTTATTTCTGCAGCTGCTGCAGCGTCAGCTGCTAATACTGTTGCTGTTATTGATGTGGTTGCGGCTGCTGGTGTTGCTGCTGATGTTGCGGCCGTGGCGGCTGTTGTTGCTTCTGCTCATATTGCTGTTGTGGCTGCTGCTGCTTTTGGTGCAGCTGCTACTTCCTCAGCTGTTGCTGCTGCTGTTGCTGCCACGGCAGATGATAACTGGAAACATTATCATGGAAGTTGTCACAACGGTAAAGAACATAATTAACCATGATAACAGAGGTCACTGGGCCGGTATTGGACCAATACCGGCCAGGTAACCTGCGTTATCTGGGGATTATCCATCTTTGGAATAAGCATCAATACTTCTCACTCCGTAATATGATAAGTATGCGAGCTGTCATCATACATATTTTGTCAACAACCCGTATTCTCAATTATGTGACTGTTTTTTTCAGCCACTCTGTGCCAGGAAAAGCAGACAGCATACATTCGCCGGCTAATCGTCTGTGGATAAAACGAATTTTAGAGAAAATACAGCTAAGATTGTTGGATGTTTTCCAAACATGCCATTGCCCACACCGAGTTTCATGGTCTGCAGCTTGATGCGGCATTCGCAATTAGAGCCTGCCGCCTACATATGGCCAGTTAAGCTTCGGTGAAATCACCCTGTATAATAACAAGTATGTGCTACGTTCATGATTGGCAACGTAATCATAATTACATCACTGTTATTGTTCCACAGTCTTTACCAAATGCGTGTTATCATTATCTTTAGGTTTATCCTCTATTCTACAGTTTGCTCCAAGCATCTAATCTAATATCACAATTTTCCAGAATTCTTTACCATAATTCGTCAGGTGCAATGTTTAACACACAAAACAGCATCTAACATGGGACTAGTAATTCTAGTATATGGCAACGAACTACATCGGTGTTGAGAACAACACCTTTCAACATGTAGTGGCCATCCCTTTCTTTCATTTTAGACCTGCGGATCATTATAGATCTGCGGATTCCCAATATTAACATTATGATGATCCTCTCAGTCTTTGTCATTAAGTCTGATGGAGATAATTACGCGTACGGGGCTTAGTTTCCATGATGCCGTAATGCCTTGTGATGCCATTCTCCATAATCTATCAACAGCCATGCTTAATGGATGCTAGGTAAGATAATTTTTATCAAGTCCGCAGCAGTTTGACAGAAGTGTGTTGATTTCTTGTATACCAGTGAAGATAACCCAAGTTGTTTTCACAATTGCAGTATTTAGCCAAACTTAATCTTTATGCATGACAGATATGATTTAATAGGTCGAAAATTCTCTCGAGCATATCGCGTCTAACTATCGAATTAGCTTAATAGAACTGCATTCCTTGGGACAGATTATAAACACAAATTAATCCCTTAAAAGAACTTACTAACTGCTTCAGTAGTTTGATGCCAGCTGACCTCATTATTTTCACGTGTGGTGCTCGTGTAATAACCTAGACAGTGTTTGCAGATGTTATTAAAGTGATACGTGTGTGTCAAAATGGTGCAGATGCGCTTGTAGGCTACATGAAATATTGCATTTTAAAAAACTTCAAATATAATGTTGAAAACCATCCCGTTACCAGCATATTGGCTTAAATATAAGTTTTGTCAAAACACACGACTGGAGAATCGCTAAGTAATACATGTATGATTTAGGGAATTCCAAAATGTAAATGGTCAGCTGATTCACCTCTTGCAACAAATTGATGGTACCATCCATAAGACGAATGCCGTTCTTGTACAAATTCGGGACCTGTAGAAACCATTCGTTGTGTAGAAGCACAGGTAACCCCCAATTTAACATTTTAAAGTGCATTTCAGTTCAACTCACGAGCGTTGGTGTCCGTGGATAATCATCAACGGAGGATACTCTTTTCAGCAACAAGGGGTTTCTCACGATGGTGGCATGCCTCCACCATATTCCTGGTCTTCATCCATGGTTTGGTCTGAAAGTTACAGAGCGGCGGTAAAGCTATACTGTATGTAGATGAACTAGTGCACAGGGGAATACATCTCAAATTCCGCAGACATGACATTAAAGAAGCTTACCGTATGGACATAACAGGGACGACTGATGATGATGATGCTGATGATGATGATGATGATGATGATGATGATGATGATGATGACGATGATGATGATGACGATGGCGATGATGATGATGGTGACGACGATGATGACGATGCCGATGCTGATGATGGCGATGCCGATGACGATGGCGATGATGATGATGCCGATGATGATGATGACGAGGGCATGCCGATGATGACGATGGCGATGACGATGACGATGATGATGATGACGACGACGACGACGACAACGACGACGACGACGATGATGATGATGATGATGATGATGATAATGATAATGATGATGATGATGATAATGATGAAGTTGGCGATGATGATGACGATGGTGATGTACTATGTTCTGTGGCTGAAGTAGCTTGTAGACATCGTGAAGCTGTATGTCGTTATTTTAACCGGTCTTGTGCCAACGTAACTATTTAATGGTAAAACTGGCCAGAGCTGTCTCTTCAGTGCTGTTGAGGAATGTCCATTTGCAGGCCAAGAGAAGACTATTTTTTGAAAATTTACCATCCAGTGAAAAATTTTCAAAAATAGTCTCCTCTTGGCCTGCAAATGGATACTGATTTTGTACGGATTTGAATTTTCTTGACCATATAATGTTCAAACAGCCTTCATTTACAGGACAACTGAAAGACTTTTTTTGTCAATTCCATTGAACAACTTTTAAAAAATTGTCTTCTCTTGTCCTGCAAATGGATTGCATTCAATGAGCAACACTTTCTTCTTTTTCTACACGTCTTGACCGTTAAATGGTTAATTAATAGGCCTATGTAAGTGGCATATTGAGTGCTTTGAGGCGCTGTGAACACAGGAGGGGTTAATTTTATATCCGTTTCGTATCCTCAGCCTCAGTCTTAGATCCCGCTGGATTTTCTTGTTTCTCAGTGACCCGAGTCCTGTCTCATTCAACTTGCATGTTTGGCGGGGTTGTGCAGTAGTTTCCTCCGCGGTCTTTGTAGATGTTGTCTCCAGGTCGAGCTTACCGAGTAATGGTCGGGACATAGCTAGAAATGGACCCCTCTATTACCCCGATTTATTCATTTCTATCGAAGGATCCACAACAGAATACATGCGTCATGGTGATTTCAACGCTGTGTAGTCACTGACACGAAGAAGTTATTCAAACAGACTCCAGAGCATAATCAGTTACTGGATTTGAATAGGTAACCCTTTAACACTCGTAGCAGCCAATAAAACGGCTTCTGCAGTGGTCTTTGCCCATTTGCAGACACATAGAACTAACACGATAACCAAGCCAGTCATTCCAGTGGTACATTATCAAAATGGTCTTCTCTTTGTCTGCAAATGGACATTTTCTATAAGAAATTTGAAATCTTTTTGAACAAATTCGAGGGTTAAAGAGCTAGGTAGAGAAACATAAAGATTCGGGTGAACTGGGCTTTTTCGCGTGAGAATATTCAACCCCTCTTGTGTCAATGTACCTTTCCATTTTTAGCTATGCCCCGCCTATCTCTAGGTAAGCTCTACCCACACTTCGCTCGTGATCGGATCGATCGATCTCTGAACTCCCCGACTATCTATTTCAAGAAAACTATACATGTAAGCTGCTGAATATTTTGAAACTAATTTGACTGGGTGCTGTTGCTGTCTAAGGCAGCAACAGCGCCCAGTCGAATTAGTTTCAAAATATTCAGCAGCATGTTTTATAAATAGCAAAGAATTACAAAGACATACAATTCATACAACGTGTCGGAGTATTTGAGATTTGGTGACGGTCTATATGGAACCCTTTGTGACGTAATGATTGTGACGTCATCATACACGCACTGAGATGATTATGACGTCATACGAGGTCAGATGATGGATGGGTACTCTGGAGAGGTGAATAGCGTTACAAAGTCTTAGAATGCTACTTATCTCAACTAACCCTTTAATAATAAAGGTGTTTAACGAAAAGTCTAATTTTTCAGCTCAAATGAAGTCTATTTTCGTAAATTTATTTGTGAAATTAATAAATGTAGCTTTCTGTTGTCCTTCAAACGGACACCCCTCAAATCTATACTTCCCTAGCTGTTTTGGCCGGCTTGCCCATTTTCGACTAATGGAATGTAATACAGCCATTTTCGAAATCTTACCATTGAAATCACTGGCTCGGTTATCGAAACAGTCATTCCAGTGATATATTTTCAAAAATAGTATCCTCATGGTCTACAAATTGCCATTCCTCAATACTATAAAGGGGTTAAATCGACACATGTGGGCTAATTCAAACCAGCATATGTAACACGTGTACGATAGATATCTGCCGATTGTCAATAATAATATCTTTTAATTTCCTGTAGACTTCCTCTGTCCAATTTAACCTAACAATTACCCGCTATAAAACAGAAATTAAATTTCTTCAGCTATACGTTATATGATCGTGTACGTATGCTTGTTAGCATGCACAGGCCACTGATCAAAGGGTAGCCACAATGTCACATCTGCTATATTTATGTTATATTTATATATTATGCGTATTATAATTACGATATTAGGTTTCCTAAAATCTCTGTGGACAAATGAGGGCGTTCATTAACGATGTATAACCAACGAGCCATTTGGGTAATGTAGTTTGTACGCGCTATGCAGAGGTAACAGCGGGTACGTACTGGTACACTTCCAGATACGAGGTTTCACGAACTATTTTCTTAGGCTACATGGTGCCGCATGCGCCCCACCTTACGCGCTTAGTTTCACACCAGTTCGTCACACCACACACGTACCTCGTCACAATGAGTGTGATTATATATTGAAATTTAAATTTAAATGATAACTAACCTCATCTCATGATATCTATACAGATGGTATAATAGGCCACTCATAAACTACGCGTGGAATTTTAAGCTTTAATCATCCGGGTCAAGGAAAATTATTCAGGCTTTCAGTAGTTAAATGTTGGTGGATGTCTACAGCCTATGATCACTGTCATGATTTCCCTTTCAAACAATCAGAACAAACTAGCGTGTCTGCCTCAGTATACACGCTCTCAGTCATAGAAGTGACAGCAATAGCGTGGTAACGCTGTGTAAAAGCAATCATACAGATAAATTGTCGAATATTTTAAAACTAATTTGACTGAATTATGTTGCTGCCATACGCAGTAACAACTTCCCGTCAAATTAACTTCAAAATATTCAACAAGATGATTGTTACGTAATAAAGAATGTGATGCATTAGCACTTAGATGACATCACCTACCATGTCTATTAGAGGAGATAAAAAGGTGGAGATCACTGTTCAATATCTACTCGATATTACAACGCAGATAATTATGATAGGATATGCATAATATGACATTTATAAACCATAATCTTTCAATGCAATGCGACATTGGAGATGAGATTAGCATCCCGTTAATACATAATGCGAAAAGTGCCATGTTGCTTATTTGTGGAGAAAGAGAAGAGCCTCCATACACAGCAGAAGCGTGTATTTCTTCTAGACTCTCTACTTATGCTTTCCCCACTGCTAATAACACAGGCTCCTGGGTCGGTACTGGGCTAATACTGGGCCAGTAAGGCCTAGTATTGGCCTGGTGCCGGGCCGGTAAGCAGCGTTATAAGGTCCTTGTTTATCTCATTTCCCACGATCGCAGCAAATGTACACCGCCCTTTACTTGTTTTTCTTTCGATGGCGCTACTATCTTACGAAGAAATTATTGGTTTGCTTGGCCAATATCGAGGTCATAATTTCTAGGTCCCATTCAGGCCATATTGATGCTGGTAATATTTCCAGTCTATAGCGCATTAGAGAATTCCAGTTTATACATCAATCATATGACGTCATAGTCAACTACGTGTAGGATGATGTCGTAAACAATTACTTCTTGAATGGCGTTCCTAAGTTCGTCACAAACGCTTAACGGTGCATATTCACATTAAAACGCTTGAAATTAAATTTCTTTAAATTATATAGATTTAGAGGCTTAAATTCCGTACCTCACTGTAATGAAAGTAAAAAAATCTTAACATATGATGATTTTATTCCATATAAATAAATTTCGTAGGCTTAGTTGTGAATTTGAATTAAGGACTCGTGCCTCTAATTCAATTTGACAACTTACACAATTATATTAATTCTTACGTAGGTCTAACGAAATCATCATATGTTAAGATTTCTTTCGTTTCATTACATCTAGGCACACAATTTAAGCCGCTAAATGCATAACATTTTAACAATTTTGTCTTGGACCATTCTGTTGTAAATATGTACCTTTAATTGGTGACGGACTACGAGTTGTTTTACGAATTGTATGACTTTACTATTTAAAGGTGCGTATTCACACCATAATGCTTAACAATAAATTTGGTAAAATTGTGTACTTTTAGAGGCTTAAATTGTGTGCCTCCATGCATTGAAACGAAATAAATCTTACCATATAATGATTTCATTCCATGTAAATTAATGTATATTTTTTTAAGTTCTGAAATTGAATTAAAGACATGAGTCCCTAATTCAAATTCACATCTAAAAAAATTATATTGATTTTTACGGAATGAAATTATCATATGTTAAGATTTAGTTCGTTTCATTACATCTCGGCCACACTTTAAACCTCTACATGAGTACGATTTTAACAGTTTTATTATCAAGCATTATGGTGTGAATATGCACCTTTAATAAACTCGCTGCTAAGTATTTTGAAACTAATTTGACTGGGCGCTGTTGCTGCCTTACGCAATATTCAACAGCTTTCCTGTATAGTTTTCTGGAAATTGAGATTCAGAGAGTGCATGGATCGATCGATCCCAACACGGGATACGTGTGGGTGGAGCTTAGCTAGAGATGGGCGGGGCGTAGCTAAAACTGGGTTCCTTCACTATGGACAACTTTCCCAGTGTTTACACTGATACCCATTTATACTCGTGAGTGAAGAGGGGCAGGAAGTGAAGGAGATTGCGCATGTTTCCAACGACGGTGGGATAAGAAGCAGCTGAGGTGCGAACCTGCGTCTCCTGTTACGTAGTCCTGAATGCTAGCCATGCAATACGACACGCCAACTTCCCTTTGCATTCTTCTTACCGGTTCATTACCGCTGTGAAACACGAAGACAGTAAATATGTCAATCCTCTTCTAACAATGATGGTAGTAAACTAGGTGACGTTATACCTTCTATTTAAGCGAAGAATTAAATGCATCAGACCATGACGACAGCGATGTACGATCTCTTGATCCGGCTGGTGTCAGCAATAGATTTAGCCAAATACCTGACAAATTTATGACTTTATATTTTCACTAGTGGGGTCATTCATTGTATACAAATATATAAAACCCCGCACAATAAACATTCCTAAATGCGTAGGCCTTCATTCAAGCACCATCACAAAGATGGCTGCAATTGTATTTCTCCACATAGAGACTCTAATGCGTTTAGAATATTGGTGCGTTTTAGCCACCTCCCTTTTATTCACACAAAACATTTTACCGAGTGCGCGCATTTACTGCAAGTTTGCCATTCATTTCAAAGATAATGTTTCTTAAAGATGTTGCTGTCACCGAGATTAAAATCTGCTATCACGTGGCCTTAAAATAGAACGTTATTTTACATTACGGTTTAGAAGTAACTTAATGTGTTTCTAAAACTAAATAAAACGTAAGTTTGGAAAATTTTGAAACTAATTAGACTGGAAGAGATTGCTGCCTAATGTCTTCTAATCCAATTTTGTTCAAAATACTCACCAGAATTTCCTTAGATTGTGTTAAAAATTGTATTAACCGATATGTTTGTTTTTGTTTTGGAACCATTTTAAGACATTTCTGAGCCGTAGTATAGTATCATACACCAATAGTGAAAGCCATAGACATTGAACACTTTAACCATGACACGTTTATTTATGTCGTAAGGAATATTATATTGAATATTTCGAAACTAGTTTGACTGGGAACTGTTGCTGCCGTATTACAGCTCCCAGTCAAATAAGTTTCAAAATATTAAACAGTTTTCCTGTATAATTGTTTTGAATTTAAGACAGTGAACTTTCAACTGCTAAACCGTTAAGATATTCGCACAATAACGCTATAATATGTTTAAGTTCTACGAGCTAGTGTCGTCTTTAGAAATCGTTTCTCGCTTTGCATGTAATTATATCTAAAATTTATAGTTGAAATCCTCTACAATTTGTTTGGAGAAAAACTCCGCCTCTCTTTATGAGCAAGTCTTGTTAGCTGAACACCATGTCAGTTTTCACACGCACACATGATCGAACGAGAAGAAAAAAACTTCGTGACTGACTAACTGACTGAGTTCACACCTGTTTGCCATAACGATCAATTTTGGTGTCAGTTAGGAATACATCTGGAAATGACTAATCTAGGAGAAAATGTTAACTTGCTCACTTGAGTCCTGATTTGAGAATCGTTAGGCACATGAAATTCGTATATTTGAAATAAATAATTTGAAATACATGTTAGAAATATGGAGTAAACCTGAAGTTAGTCTTACGTGGCCAGAGGTCAGACTAATCAATTAGGTATCGTCTATAATAGAGTGATCCCATCTGTCACTCACGTATCTGACGTCATAATCGAGTACGTCACTAGTTAGCTGACATCGCAATCTGAAAGACGACGACTTCGTAACGAAAATCGAAAGTCCGTCACGAATTGTACCAATTGTATGTCTTTGATGAATTTACAATTTAATTAACACTCTTTTGAATATTTTGAACCTAATTTGACTGGGAGATTTTGGCAACAACATCTCCAAGTCAAATTAGTTTCTAAATACCTAACAGGTTATATTTACAATAAAATTAAAAGTTAGATTCTGGAAATTTAGCTTTCAAAGTTTCAAATCGATTCCAGCATGCAGAAAACTAGATAGAGGTTAACTATAAATGGACAGAGCATTGCTAGAAAGGTACCCTCTATGTGGCTAATAAGTGATCAGACCTTGACCTATGTGCTCTTATACCTCTGGGTAACTCTAAGCTGAGAAGATGTAATCAGTTTTATGGCAGCCGTCCCGCACTAGTAACTCCCACCCCCACCCCACCCCCATTGCCCAAGGGGGCTGGGTCGCCGATCGTCGTGCAAGTTGTCCTGTTCTCCTTTAATCGTCCCATCGGATCACAGGCAGGAGCTTCAGTCGACCAGTGAGGAACTCAGTACGCGGAGGAGGTGGAGGCTGTCTACGCCCATGAGTCTCCCACCCCGGTGTCCTTCAGGTCTCCGTGCTATTTTCAGGGCTTGCAACGCCATTCCCATCACGCGGGTTTCAGGCTCCCCTACAAATGTTTGCTGACCAGAGTGGTCAGTCGTCTCCTTGGAGATGCGCAGATCCAACCAGACATTTCCAGCATGGCTAGGTGCCTAAAACGACTAGTCATAGACACGGTGGTTGCTTATTCTCCAATGGCGAGTACACCCGTCTCGTTCTCAATGTCCACAGGAGGGAGATCGGGCGCTTGGAGACCATTCAGATCCTGAGCCTCCCACGAGCTCAGTTGCGAGTGTCTCTTTCTTTCTCACCTTTCCTTTCAATCCGAACGGAGGATGGTGGCGCAGAAGTATGCGTTCGTTCCAACAGAAGCGGTCTGAATAGTGTGAGTGGTCGAAGTTGTGGTGGTGGCTAAATAAGTCGTGCTTGCAGAGGAGGCAGCGGTGGTTCCAGAGGCGGTGATATCAATGATAGAGCTTCCTGTGGAGGTAGTGTTGGCGGTGATCCTGTCGACGTGAACTTCAGTGGCGGTGGCGTTGGTGGTGGCTCGTTGGCAACGTGGGAGGCAGATCTCTCAGGCGTGTGTGGTCGAAAAGGCGTGCCCAGCCTGATGAGTGAGTCTTTCCAAGAAGAGTGGTCCATTCAGTTTAATCCTTCAGGGAATGGGAGGTGCTTGCGGATGCAATGCGTGCAAGACTGGAGGAAATGTCTGCAGATTCCTTTCGAACTTTCCTGCTTATGTTCGAGCCACGTTCTTTTTAAGCGTCTCTCACTCATGTGTGCCGAGGTGGGGACAGGAGGGAGAGAGAAGCCGTAAGGGTGGGCCTCTACTCAATGTTTAAGTTTTCTAAAGCTCTATGCGCAGTATCTTAATCATTGCCCAAAAATGTGCACGTGGCAGCGATAGGAGCAATTCGTGTCCTGATTGTCAGATGACCTTATCTAAACTAACGTCGTTCTGGAGGCAGGAGGGCCTGTGAGGCGACAGTGGAAATGGCTGTCTCTCACAATAAGAGTCCTAAGCAGGATGAATGGGAGGAGAGACAGTAGGCTTTCCTTATCTATCCCAGGCAGGCATACTTCACTAACAGTGACTATTCCTCTCCTCGGTCTATACGATATCTAAGGTTAGTTAGTCATAAGAGTCACTTGGTGCTGGAAGATAACTATTTCCTAAAGGTCCGCAGAACAGGAGGAGAGTCCTATGTTAGTGTCCTAAGGAACACGCGAGGGCAGACGTTTTTGTCATTGCCGCCCAGTTGAGCTGAAGTTCTCAGCAGACGTCCAGAAATGGGCCTTCTGTGTGTGCCTAATTCCAACACTTTAAAGGGGATCCCGCTTGAAGTGGTGTTTTTAGCTATCTAGGATTTTTTGTCGGTTAAGTCCTCAGGCGGCCGCAGAAGGATGCGATCAATTAGCTTATGCGGGAACCGCTTCCCTCACAGGGTCAGGCGAATCTTTGCCTGGGAGCCTAGACCGACTTGAGTGATGATTGCAGGAGTTTCGGCAAGGATCTAGTCTGGGCTGGGGTGGGGTGGGGGACTGTTATACTATTTAGAGGGGACGATCCAAGTGAGATGCCTGGAATATACTGAACAAGAAGGAGCAAGTAGCTTTGTTGGCGGCAGGTGGGGGTGGGGCGGGGTGGTGGCGTGGGGTGGGGGTGTTGATTGTTCGGACTGAGCACGGAGGCCGTCACCAGGTTAGAGAAGCAGCAAAAAGGGTGAACATCCTTACTCATAAGAATACTTGGTAAAGGCGATGCCATTGCAACGATAACAATTTGTCTTCACATTGAGCCGTGTGCAAGAACGTCATCTGCAGTTTACAACTAAGACTGGCTATCTCTTTTAAAACATTTGACGTGAAAACGGAGCAGCCACTGGAAAGCGGAGGAATGTAATAAATGGTGCTTAAGGCGATATCTCTAATGATTCTACAAGAGAAAATAAGAACTGGATTAGTGCTTATATTTAAGGTTTTGTCATGCAAATGCGGGATCTTGATTTGGCTATTATGGGCACTACTGGTTTTCAACCAGCTTTGGAAGATATATTCTCAAGGCCCAATGTCACGTGGTGACTTAATCCTCGACGGCCAGAAATCACAATAAGCCAGGCAGCTGGCACTTCCTAGAATGGATGAAAGTTCAATGGCTCCTCGCATAAGACGCAGCCGCGAAGAGTCGGCCCGAGAGAAGTTAGTCTTATCTCATCGTTTATACCGGTTTAAAACAGCACAAGGAGGAAGGTAGAATTAGAATCAGCAGTCCAGGAAAAAGTTCATTTGTCGCGGTAGAAATGTCCTTCAGAATGTGAACAAGCAGCAGAAACCGAACTCGATTGGAGGCTGGTACCGAACTGAGGTTTCCCGAGTTTCTTAGTAGCAGACAAAGGGTGGCAGTTGCGCTTTTAGGCGATGTTCCAGCACGGAGGAACCAAGAGTGCTACCGCTGTGCAGTCGATTCTACTTCTCTTCACAGTCAGAAGACGGTGCAGAGGTTTCAAAGTAAAGATTCCTCAGTCATAGATCTAACCATTATTCTGTCGGCCCTTCCGTTGACGATTATTATAATTTTGACATTGTAAATTTATCAGCTGGTACTATTTGTTAGTAGATAGAAGAATAGAATAGGTTAGATGGTAGTTTGCTTAGTCTAGTTATGTTAGAATGGGGTGGGGTAGGCGGGAATGTGGCGGGGTGGCATAGGGATGTCCAAGATGTTACACGGATGATCTATCTGGTTCTATGTATTTGTTAACATTCTGTGTGGTATTGTAATTTTCTACGTTTCCCGTTTATCCGGGTGTCACTTTATTGGTAACCGCAGAGCGAGCAGCTTTTATACTCTCAGCTCTCCATCTTATTATATCTTGGCGTATGGCTGGCTTTCTTACGAGTTCTCCAGCCAATTACTTATCGTCTTTTCAGGTATGCCGGTCTTGGCAATAGCAGCAAGAGGTTGTATTCTGTGTCATTTTACTTCAACTATGCCCAGGAATTCAAAATTGTATGCGTCGCTTGCTGTTTGCCGTGAACTGGCATTATTAAGCTGTGACTTCAGGCTTTCTAGAGGCACCAAACATTCCCGGAAGCTTTTGTGATCATGGCCATTACGAGGATGAAGTCGTGCAAAGATTATGTATATAAAGAACTAGAAATGTCCACCTAGTCATTGGCATTGCACAAGCAGCCATGTCCCATTTTATGAAAGAAAACCTGTCTATTACGCAGAGAGGGCAAGTCATGTCTTGGACATCCTGCGTGCTTGGGCTATATCTGTCCGTATGCGTTCAACGGGTGCGGGTGGGGTGATTACCCGCTCCAGGTTGGCTAGTCTTTCCCGGTAGCCGACAACAGTTTGCATATATATGCACTTATTTCTAGAATGGATAACTGAAAGCGCTTGCGTTGACCATTTTGGCCATAATTGGTCAAACAAGGGATAGATGACATTGTTTTTTGTTTTAATTGAGGCACCCTTTATAATGAACATTTAAGCAAAGAATGAATAAGCAACCTCGCAAGTAACCAGATACATGATAAAGACACACTCATTTACACACACCTAGGTATACGTACATGACTCATCCTATGAATGCACTCACACACTCATTTACTCCCACACTCGGACGTACAAGCACACACACGCACATCTCTCAAACGTACATACGCAGCGGTAAACGCGGTATGTACACGGTGCCACGCGATACATTACGTTACAAATATACGCTTTTATTTAGCTTGGTAGTCATTATAAACCCACCATACGCCCATTGATGCCGAGACTTTTCCGGAATTCCCAATACACACTCTAATCTCGTTTCTCACGAATGACAAGAAAATCGGCAAACTAAAACACAATGTTTGCAGGAATTATTGGTTCGGTTTTACTGTGGGTATTATCTTGTCGGCTAAATGGGAAAGCGATCCATCAAAGAGGATACAATGAACTCACAGTGCCTGTCGCCAGGCCACTCTGTAGCTGCCAAACACGACAAGATCGATCCATCACTGATGGGCTTTAGTGCGGGCATACCTTTTAATGAGGCTACCCGACTTCTGAGGCAAGCATATGACGGGCCTTTAATGTAGGTGGTCTTTCAGACAGGTCGTCTTAATGGATCATCAAATTCAAGCTCCCCAAAAGGTATACCATTTGGCGAATTGCCTCATTTTGGAGAAACCTGGAATTAGTGTCAGTGTCTTTGTGTTTGCTACGGTGGGTGGACAGAGAGCGGTCTGGATGCTGGTCGCGAAGAGAGTTACTCTTATATATGTGTCGGGGAAGAGTATCTATCTCGCATTCACGTAGTAACTACCATCTTCATCCACCTCCTCCCTCATCGGTCCCTCCCGTGTCCCCCAACCCAACAGACACCTGTATGTGTGTACACGCACGCACGCTCACAAACACGCTCTCAACACAATCTCCTACTCTCAATCATTTCACAAATCCTGGATGATTAATGGGCTTACCGATACCGTCATCTATATAATGTGCCTGGAACCATCACAGATTCTGCTGTTTGCATAGAATTTAGATTAGCAGGCATCTAGATGTTCCCCGTATGGTGCTGATTCCGATAGCTCAAACGCTTTCACGGGCTTGTGTTGCCATTTCGAATGAACTGCCTTTATTCTAAACCATGGCCTTTATATTTTGAATGAGAAATTTGTGGTAATATGCATCATTGAATACATATGAAACATTCCAAGGCCGTCGTTATCTTAGGCTTGACAATTTGTTGACTTGGAATCACAATTGCAGTAACTGTTCCTCGAATTGACCTTTCCAGTTTTAACTATGCCCCACCCATCACTAGCTAAGCTCTGCCCACACGTCGCTCATGTTGGACCGATCGATCCCTGAACTCCGTGACTATCAATTTCCAGAAAAATATACAGTTAAAGGCAATTAAATATTTTGAAACTAATTTGACTGGGCGCTGTTGCAGCCTATGGCAGCAACAGCGTCCAGTCAAATTAGCTTCAAAATATTCAACAGAATGTTTATTAAATAGCAAATACATACAATTCGTACGGCATGTCGGACTATTAAGCATTAAAGACGGACTATTTTTAATCATTCCTGACGTCATAATTATGACGTCATCCTGCACATCACGTAGTTGATTATGACGCCATATGATTGATGAACTTGGAAAGGTCCATTGTATCAACCGTTATCTTAAAACAGGTTAACAGATACAGTAGCATGAGACGATGTGACGAGCATCATAATTCTCTGAATCTTGAAGGCTTCTTTATATTGCAGCTGCTGATTCGGGCATCCTTGAATGCTAGTTCCTTTGGTACCACCACATCCGCAGAAACTTCACTTATATGTTTGTTTTTATATTTTCTATTATTGACGTACGACGTATGACGTATGCACGCCTTTTTTACGGACCATATTCTTACATATGTTTCATCATCATCATCATCATCATCATCATCATCATCTTCTTCTTCTTCTTCTTCTGTTTCTTCTTTTTCTTTTTCGTCTTCTTCTGAGTGTCAATTTAGTTATGCGACTTGGGCCATGAAGGCTCCAAGTGTCTGATTGTGTTGTTAGGGCTGATCTGGATAACACAGCTTGATGGGTCAATGCGGCCCAGTAATTGTCCAGTACCGGTCCAGTACACCGTTTTATAAAGGAGAGCACTTTGAATTCAAATATATATTCATATATTCACAAGTACATAAACACGTAACAAATCATCCACATTTAAATGCCGACTGCCTTAGCATTAAGAACTAATCGTTAAACTAGTGAAAACGTGGTTTTAAAAATCATTGATGGATTTTAAGACGTTTCTTTATAAGTTCATTTCACCTCTTTTGCTAAGCTAAATACACATTCTGTATATGAGATGACTGTGTTAAATGACTCTTTATGACGTCATAATCAACTAGGTGACGTGTAAGATGACGCCATGTTCGTGCCACCATGAATGACTTGATATAGTCCGTCTTTAACGCTTAATAGTCAGATACGTTGTACGAATTGTATGTCTTTGCCATTTAATAAACAGTCTTTTGAGTGGGCGTCCTTAGCAGGTGGCCGAGACAGCGGTCTATTCCTAGCCTTATACCGGGCGGTCGGTACATCACTAGTGGTCGCTACCAGTTTTGTCAGTCGATACAACTAAGGTTAGTCGGTTGCAAAGAGTCGCTAGATATTGAAGTTACTTACAGATTTAACAGTTGGCCACATAAAGGATATCCTGCTTTGGTGTTCGCCAAGGGAGGACGGGGTCGGGGTGGATTTAGATGATTTAGTAGTCGCCGCCTAGTTGATCTGAAGTTCTCAGCGGCGTTCTGAGGCGGTTCCTCTGAGTGTGTTCCTGAAGCCAATCTCAGTTTAGGGGAGAAATCCTGTCTGAGGCAGTGTTTTTAGTTATCTTTAATGCGTGTGTGGGGTAATGTCTCAGTCGCCCACCAAAAGGATGTGATCAGTTAGGTTATGCGAGAACGTCTTCACCTGCATGGCCAGGCAAGCCTTCCATGACCACAAAAAGAGCTTGACGTGGCGCAGAGAGCGATCTTTCCACGTTTCAGACACTAGTTGAACAAGGAAAGGGTTTATGGGAACCTCAGCTGAGCCCGGGTACTATGAAGAGGTGCAGGACTTCGAAAGGATTCCGGTGATGCGGCGGTTATCAGTTGAGTTAGCAGGATTGGATAACTACCTAAGCACGGTCTTGAGCACTGGCGTAGCGGTCCAAAAAGAAAAGAAAACAGAAGTGAAACACTTCTTAAACCAGATTCTTTGGAGGAGCTTCGTCGCCGCACCGAAAATCCTGTCATGGGGGACACGTTTGAAGTGTCTTAGTGCGGGGTATGAAGGTTTAAGCATCAAAGCCTCCTCTCGTAAATAGCTAAAGATCAGGGTCACAAGACCTGTTGGGTGGTCGAAAGGATGGCGTGGGTGGGTTGGGGGAGGGTTAATTGAAGCCTTGACGAGGACCGTCCATGGGGAACAGCATTACAGAGAGGCAGTCTCGTGACGTCGAAGGCGTTCGCAGTGGAGTGGTAGTAAGAGGCAGCTCTGATCTCGGCTTCAATTGGGGGGAAAAGGCGAGTTGAGAGGCGTGGCTAACTGAGGTCTCAGCTTTCTAAACCTACCAAATCCTTTCCTACTCGAAGAAGGCCAATTGTTGGCCTGAAGTCGAATTGGCACAGATTGAGACGATCTAGTGCATGTACCGAGTGTGGCAACTTCGACAGTAGCAAACCAGGGAAGACAGTAGAATTCTGTCGGCAACAATATACTATTTGAGGGTGGTCCACGTGAGTTGCGGGACTTTCTGAGTGGAGAAAATGAAGCGGCCTTTTCAGCTGGGAGAAATCGCGCCTTGGCACATGGGGGTGTGTGGGAGGGGGTGCGGTGTGGAGAAGGGGGTGCATCGCCTATTTAACGAGAAGTTACAGAAGAGGCGAATGTCCCATTTCTAAAAATGTCTTTTTCAGCAAAAGGAGCAACACCATCGCAGCGGTACTTAATTTAGCTTCACACTGAATGGTGGACAGAAGCGCAGTCGGAAGATGGCTAAGACTGATTGCTCCTTTTTCAGAACATTCCCAGTCAAAAGCAAGAAAGACGAAGAAGTGCCACTAACGGCGGAAAATAAACAAAAGAAGCTTAAGGCGGTAAATCTAACTTCTGTAGAGAAAAAACAAATTAGATTAGTGCGTACATTTTATATTAGGAAACATGCACGGTCCAATTTATGTCAAATGCGGTAGAGGGTTCAGTAATCACTGTCCACTGTTCCGTCGAACGTGGGGTCTAGGTTTTGCTATTGCTGGCTTTTAAACAACCTCGGTAGCTATATTCCCGAGGTACAACATCATGCAATGACTCAGTCCTCGACAGCCAAATATCACAATGCACTGAGCAGGCGGTACTTTTGGAAGGCGGAAGAAAGTTCAGCAGTTCACAATGAGAAGTGTGGTCACAGACAGGTGGCACGGGAGAAGAGAAACCTCCATCCAATCAAGGTGAAACAAGCAGCACAATGCAGAATGGCAAATCAGCGGTCACGGAATAAGAAAATGTTCCGTCATCATGGGAGGAAAAATCTCCTCGGAAAGGAGCAGGAACCCCACTCGGTCTGAGACGAGTATCGATTGGGGATTTCTCCCGGAAGTTCTCTTAGTAGCAGGCGAGGAGTGCCAGAAATGTTTCCATGCGAACCTCAGGCATGGAGGGAGTCGGTAGTCTGGTCGGTCTGTTGTCGACGCTACTTCACTTCAGAGTCAGGCGATGTGGCGAGATGTTCAGGTCAGCCGGGTCTGCTCAGCGGCCAAAATCACAATGATGATTTCTGGAGATGGAAATATTTGGTTGTCGTTATTTGTTCTTAGTTTTAAACTAGTCCACTTGTCTTAGCCTTCCTTAAAGACATTAAACTGTCCTTTGCGTACATAAATGTCGACCCGCTCTGAGCGGTCAATGTTCCCAAAGTTCTGTGCGGCATTTCCCCTGTCATTTCTGAATCAGGGAGCGGAGGGACCGGCCGTTGACCGGGGTTATTATCGAGGGAGGCCTAGGACAACCTCTACACGGCTGTTTTCTAATGCAGAGGTACCAGCTTCTATACTCTTTGCTCTGCATCTCATTATCTTTTCGACGAATGGGCGGCTTTCCTTATTGAACAACAGCCAATCGGCAGTCATTCTTATACTCACGCCAGCTTTCATAACATCTAACAGGAGTTAGTGAGTTCAACGAAGTGTTATGTTTTAAGCTGACTTCTCCCAGGGAATTTCCAATGATCCCTTGATTACCCTTCACCCTCTTTCTGTCTTGACCCGCCATTATTATGGTGAGGAAGCGGAATTCTCGGCCTTTCCATAGATACCAAACACTCTTGAAACCATCTTGTTATCATGGAAATTATGCGAGGAAGAAGTCATGCAAAGATCATTACAAGCTAAAAGTGTCCATCCAGTCAGAAAGAAATACCTGTCTATTACGGTGGTACTGTCAGTGGTCAGGCGCATGCTCAGAGGGGGCGTATCGTGCCTTAGACATTTTCGTCATCGTGCGTGCCTTAGGGACAGGTATCCCCGGAGCAGTCGTAGCGCGTTCAGGAGGGCCCTATTGGCTAGTCCTTCCGGTTTCCCAATCACGCTGTCTAAAGGCAATGGCGTCCAGGCCAAGGATTTGGTTGCACAACACACTTTCAAACAGTAGGTTACAAAACGATGACATAAAATAGATTGCTTATTTTATTTTAGAAGGTTGAAATGAATTTACATTTGTACCCTATTCGTATCTTCATCAGGACTTACCAGATATAGATATCAAAATATAGGCAGAGCGATTCACGGTGTTTCATGATTCACCACTCCCCGGTTTTAGTCAGTATGTAATTTATTATGGTAATACATGTTAACCTCTCTTGTGTTAACAGCGCATTAAATTGCCAATACATTTTAAGGAAATTTTGATTTCGGTATCCAAAAATAGTATTTTTGTAAATTTATAACGAAAATTTACAAAAAAAATAGATTCCTGTTATCCTTTAAATGAACATTCATCAAAAGTGTAATGGTTAAGAAAATTCAAATTTCTGTTTAGCCAGTGTCCAATTGCAGACCACGCTGAGAAGATCTTTTCAAAAGTTACCACTGGATTGACTTGGCTCTGTTACCGAGCCAGTCATTCCTGTGGTACATTTTTAAAATGTTCTTCTCTTAGCCTGCAAATGGGTATTTCTCAATGTCACTGCAGATGTAGTTTTTTTCCAACTTGACCATCAAAGGGTTAAGTTGACCTAAGAGGGGTTAATAGAGTACTAGCATGGGGTTTTAACCAAACGAATTGATGATCTCTACTAAACGGCTATTGCGATGGCAGTTTGCCACACACTAATTCTAGAAAATGTTAGTAATAATTTAAGCTATCTTTGATTCGAAAAAAGAAAAGAACCGCAGGAATGTCCTATGGTACGTTTAATCTATACGTACAAAACCAGCTTATTGCTAGCAACTTGTTTGTTAACACCATGCAATGTCCGTACTAAATTAAGGTGCTAAAATGAAGTTAGTACTTCAGAAATTGTGTGATTGTAATATTGGTAATCCTGTCATATTCGTAGCTCTAGGAATCGAGTGGGTGCATGTACATCCCCAAAATCTATTTCCACAAGCTAAAAGTCCTTAAAAAGCAAGTCAAGTATAATTTTAAATATTTTATATCAGTAATACGTTGTTTCTAAACAATTATTTAGCTTATGAAATGCAGGTAATGGCCTCGCGGGCAGTCAAATTAGTTTCAAAATGTTTATACAAAAAGTGAAAGACGCTGGTCTCCTCCGTAAATACCAACTTTGGTGGGAAACTAAGTCATCAAGGATTGCGGGCTGACATCCGCATACAGAGACAACACTGAGTATGTCTAACCTTCTTCAAACAAGAAACTGTGCTTGACATCCTCGGACGACGCGATCTTCCTAGGAGCTTACCATAGCTATGTGGAATGTACGGGGTATGAGAGCAACATCAAAGAGTCCACATACCGGGGTTTAGGCTTCATAATAGGACCAAGGGTCATGGACCATGTCATTAGTTTTGGATACGTGAGTGATCGCGTTGCATTCACGGACCCGGCTATACCCACGCGAAAACACACCACCACTAAGTGTTGCATTGTCAACGCATATGACCCAACTACCGAAAATGCCAAAGAGAATCCACCAATATTAGATTCCTTCTATGCAGAACCGAACTCCGCCATTACTATCCCAGCTAGATGGTAACTGTTCGTGTGTGGAGATTTCAACTCCAAGCTGGGTAAACTCGGAATTGTGGACAAAGGTTCAGGGCTTGGCTTATGCATGGGATCGTATGGAGAGGGGACACGCAACAGCAATGGAGATACACTGGTGGCACCAGACAACATGGACCAGACAAGGTTCTAAGGCTATAACAGCTGTCTTCAATCAGATAGACTTCATAGTATGCAAGGCAAGGGCTCGTTCATAAGGAGGCACAGACCACAATTCTGGCCATAAGCCAGTCATTACACGCCCTCAGATGAACGATCTCTACCTGATGTGTAAACGCCATACTAGGCAAGAGGGTTGAGTCAACTACAACCTACTTAAGCTCGTCAGCGATACTGACACTCAAATTTCAAACAAATGGCCCTCGGGGAGCAGGTAGCTGAGATTGACGTCAGCTCCGATTCGAACGAAGCCCTAACCAAAATAGTGAAATCTATGGAATCATCAGCTACCAGCACCATAGGTGTTCTTGAAAACACCGAACTCGGTATACTGACGACCCTCTAGTAGTAAAACTGTCAGCAGAGTAGAAAGCATTATGGCTGTGCATCTATCAAACTGGCCAAAGTGAAGACTGCACCAAACTATGCCGCGAGCGCAATGGCATTCTGCGCCACATTAGCAAATGCTTAAAAGATCTTGCTATTCAACAAACAGACTCCCTAGCAGATGAAATAACTGCCACGGATGACTGCCACAAAATGTTTCTGGCGGCCCAGGCCCTGAGAGTTACTGACTCTACACCACCCCTCACTGTACACAATCCTGAAGGACACTTTATCAGGACTGACCAGGGCAAAGCCGAGACGATTCGAGAATGGTTCAAGGAACAGTTCACTGACCACGATGATGATCCCTTGCATTCGTTCTCAGGAGACCCAAGGCCATTACTAACACCAATTAAAAGGAGACGTTAAGAAGGCACTTAAAGCCCTGCAAAATGGACGGGCATCTGGACCTGATGGCATGAGCAATGAACCATTCAAATATGCAAGTGGCATTATCTCAAAACCGACCACGCGCCTAGTTAATTAAGCGTTTATGTACCACCTTCCCATCGATGCCGTAGGCCAAGGCGCCCTTATCGCACTACCCAAGCCCAAGAAGCCACCTGCCACCACCAAACCCCTTCCCCTCCCCCCAGCGGCCCATTGGGACCCTGAACAGCATACGGAAAATCCTATCCAATGTTACTCTATGCCACATCCGAGACAAGACTGATGACTTCACTGGATCATGTCAAAGTGGCTTCACACGTGGATGCAGCTGTGCAGACATTGCATGGCCTCAACGCATCTTTGTGTCGGTAGTCATATCCAAACACTGGGATTTCCACAAAATGGGCATTGACATGTCACGAGCCTTCGACACAAGTAAACGCTCAAAGATCCTAGATGTACTACGCCACGCCAGTTGCAATGACGATGAGCTACGACTAGTCAGACTACTGCTTGCAGACACGAAGCTGAGAGCACGAGTCAAGTCAGTGAAGTCTGTAAAGTTTGAGACCTCAATCGGCTCCTCACAGGGAGATGGTCTATATCCGGTGCTTTTCACCTGTTAGCTTGCTGCTGCATTGAAATCCATACGGGAAAGTGCTACAAGACTAACCCCACCCCAAGTGTCAATCCTGGGTATGCTGCTAGAGATGGAACATAACGATGATGTGGACTTCATAGATGAGGAAAAGAAACCCCTTGACGTTCTTCTCCCAATAGCTGCAAGCAAACGAACGATTGAGAATCTCTTTATGAATGAATCCAAAACAGAGTTCACGACATACACCTATCTACAAAGCATGAAACTAACGAAAATGACGATCCGCTTCGTGGCGGCGAACCATGGAGGAAAAGTAGAATCCTGGGCTCACTGCTTTGCGGTACTACTGACATCGCTGCACGCTGCGCCATGGGGAACATAGCTTTCCAGTCCTTCTGAAAGCTATGGATTCGTAGATCAAAGATGCCCTCTATTAAAAGACCATGTTTATACAATGCAACCTGTGTATCCTTGATGCGGTATAACTGTAGCAGCTGGGCAGCTCCAAAGGCAGCTTTAGACAAACTCGATGCCTGCCACCGCAAATACCTACGCATCATCACTGGACACCGATGGCCAGACAGCATAATTTCCAACGATGCATTATACAAGATGTGAAATACGTCTCCGCTGTCTATAACTGTCGCCCAGCAAAGATGATCCATGTTTGGCCATGTGCTAAGGATGCCAGGAGAGACACACAGGACAGAGAGCCCTGGAATTCGCCTTACTTGGGGCCAGCAAATACAGAGCCAGGAGAGGACGCCATTGCATAAATCTGCTAAGCGTACTACGAGGTGACCTCAAGAAAGCAGGACTCGGTACACTCAAGTCAAGAATGGACCGGAGAAAGCTAAGAATTACGGCTGAGGACAAGACACGGTGGGCGAAAATGAAGGACTGATTGCAGCTCTAGGATGTTTCTACTACTACGGCCGCAGAATACAGTAATCATACATACAAAGACATACAATTCGTGCAACTTGACAGACTGTTAAGCATTTCCGATAGACTAAATCACGCCATTCATGACCTAAGTGATTATGATCGCCACCCTACATGTGGTTTAATTGATTATTCCGCCCGCTTACATGTGGTGTAATTGATTATGACGTCAGCCTACATGTGACGTAGTCGTTTATGACGTCATACGATTGACTGTGAAACACGATTCATCAATTCGGCCGTTAATCTTATTTAGAGTTATCATTCTGTAGTATTACTGCCCAGAAACTGTAATGACATTCCGTTTAATTTTACGTTTACCAATCCTCCTGTTAAAAGCGGCTGCTACAACTTGTAATTTAATTGAAAGCCGCGTTACCTGTAGCGAGATCCTTTTTTTAAAGATTTTCCTGACAAAGACAAACTACGCATCATTAAATATCTATCAACTCGGCCCTAGTCAGTCAAAAGGGAGAAGAAAAACAAGTAAAAGTTTAAGCACAATGTTACCTTGGCGATTCGATCAAATGTAACATGTATGTAAATTAAGATATATAAGACAATTTTAATAAAGGGCGGGTATAGGGCTGGCGTAAGGATCGTGTGGCGGTGGGTGGGAGTAGGGGTGTTGGGGGTTGGTTGGACGCAGCATACCGGTCGAAATAGGGTGTGTGCCAATATAGAGAACCATTGCTAGCTAAACTTTGCTCACTTTTTTCGCTTGTTCGAATCGATTTCAGACTTTGGTTCTTGATTTCCGAAAATCTAAATTTCAAGGTAACTGTATACAGATACCCTGTTGAGTATTTTGAAAAGAATTTACATGAGGGCTATTGCTGGTAGCAACACATCACGGGACATTTACTTTTAAAATACTCAGAAGAATATTTATTAAATTTAAATTCATCAAATGCATCCGATTGGTACACTTTAGTGACATACCTTTTGATTTTCGTGGCTGAACTGTGGAATTTCGATTGTGATATTGGCTAAGATGTGACCAATTTGATTATAACGGCAGATACTCGAGTGCCCGATCGGATCCCTGCATTCTCTGCAGGGCCCATCAAGGTTAAATAGTTGTTAAATAATATACCACCATAGGCACATGGTATGCAATTCGAAAATTATGTTACTGAATTGAATGTTGTTGCCGATGTCAATATATATATTATGGTAAACTGCATAAGCTAACGTTATGACCACTAGACGGGTAGTAATAACATCTGTTATTACCCCTCAGTAATGTCACATGACGAGATGCTCTTATTTGATTAGTTAAGATCAGTGATGTATGATCTGCAATACAAGATTTGAGATGAGATTAGCATCCCTATAATATGTGAATAAGTGCTCAATACATACTAAAGCCGTGTCGATTTCCAAGTGAGATAACACTAGAAACAAGTCCGAGCACAGACATTTTTCACGGTATTCCGCCATTTCTTCTATTTTCAAGTCCTTAATAAAATAAATAACAAATCGGGCTACTATATGCCCACTATTTACCTGTCCCGACAACTAAAAAACTAATCAGTCAGCGTCTCTTCTTCCATCACCTAGTTTTACATCTCCGGCCACAGATTTTTCCAAACATATTACTTTGTTATAAATGAATAAATAACTCTTACTGACATGTTGTTCATTCCGGGCCCTCTTCCGTCCTCTAACGTCATCGCTATATCCGCTACCAGGCACCGTCTGGCCCGATTTGGTCCACTTCTGGAAGAAACCTACTTAATTATTACCATAACAATATACTTGTCTGTGATTGATAGTGATGGAAAAAATAACCAAATACATAGATAAAAGAATAAATCTAAACAAAAAATAAATGATATTGAATTATGTAATTACATTTTATTGTTTAAGAAGAGATATCAATATTCAATTAATTATTTGTTGATTTTTGTGAATATAAAATGATTTGAAACGAAGGTTCTGGGACGTTCCTATTCACAAATACACAACAAACAAATTGTAGCAAGATTAGTTATTGCATATTAGATTTAATCTATGACTGTATAGATTTATTTTTTCTCCATCTTAAGCTGTCTGCATGCTTTAACTGTCTGTTTGCGGACTACGTACTCTATGGCGTTTCACTCTGCACATGCTGAATACTCTGAAAACAATTTGACTAAAGGTTGTTGGTGGTTAAGCAACCAACAGCTTCCAATCACATTGTTTTAAACAAATATTCAGCAGGTTTAGGGTTATTTGTCTGATAGCTTGTAGTAGTCAGACAGATAAAATCCTCTTCTTCTTCTTTGCGTTTCCAGAAACTACATCAATAGGCTAGTCAGTGAAATGAATTAGGCTCTCTCTCTCTCTCTCTCCACTTCCTCACTAGCACCATGGAGTTTAGCATGTAATGGCGGCTCTTCTCAGGTTGCGACGATCGCATTGTAGGATATGTGTGTGTGATTGGTCTTCATAGTACAACCCCGCGTGGGTGAGGGGGCCACCTTCAGCTTACTGCACATATAGGTCATCAATCTGGTGTGACCAGTCCGACTGTACGAGTAAGATGGCGTGTTCCCAACCTGTTAACAAGTGGTAATTGACAGGTATGACAGATCTCAGACAGACAAACAGACAGACAGACAGCATGACAGACAGACAGACAGACAGGCAGACAGACAGACAGACAGGCAGGCAGGCAGGCAGGCAGGCAGGCAGGGAGGCAGGCAGGCAGGCAGGCGGGCGGGCGGACGGACGGACGGACAGACACACACACAGACAGACAGACAGACAGACAGACAGACAGACAGCCAGGCAGACAGACAGACAGACAGACAGACAGACAGACAGACAGACAGACAGACAGACAGACAGACAGACAGACAGACAGACAGACAGACAGACAGACAGACAGGCTGGCAGCCAGCCAGACAGACAGACAGACAGACAGCATGATAGACAGACAGACAGACAGACAGACCCTGGCCGAGGACAAATACCATCGATACATAGAAGGAAACAAAGGATGGATATCTAAAATGTTACTAATGCTTAAATCAGAATCTTACGAAGATGTTCAGATGAAACCTATATCTTATAGAATATAATGCCACTAAGTTAACTGAAACACCAAAGACCTATATAGCTAACTTATTTTCTATATATTCAACTGCTTTACTTGCTTTAAATGTTACACATGTAACGAGGTCCTAGAAATGAAACGGATAATCTCCGAAGATTTCGCATCATTGATTTTCCTGATAATATGGGGAATGGTTGTGTTAGAATCATTTAGACGAATATTGTCATTCACACTCGGGCAGACCTATCATCCACGCCCTTATCGTTGTCGTGTTGAAATGATAACCACACTCTTAGAAATCTGAAGTAGAACTGATCGAAATGGATATATATCTACTGCGCACCAAAACAATTTGATCGCCTTGTCAAAGACGACGGACCCGTTGGCAAATTGGTTATTGGATTCACCGTTTATCAGCGGCACAGTAAAGATTGACCAATTGCGCATGAACAATTATTCAATATACTTGTGCTAACGGTCACACCCCATTGGCCAACGTGCGAAATTATTTATTGGTGCATAGCACGTGAACTGGGCGTGATACATTTGTCGTTATCGGAAAGCTGCTGCTGCCTGGGATAGCAACAGCTTACAGAATTGCTACTTACATGTAAAGAGATGCAGACATCTAGCAAAGATCGAGAGGAAATGCTTCAAACCCGATAACGCAGGCTACTGGACCGGTACTTGGCCAATATTGGGCCGTATTGACCCAGTGCCGGCCCAGTAACCTGAGATAACACAGGGTGTGGCAAGCTGGGGATCGATGTCGTTTGCTTTTCTGGACCAGGTAGGTTCCATTGCTCTTGATGATGTTATTGAGGCTTTCCTGATTTCTTTGTTTGTGTGAACACGTGCTTTTACTTAGGAGAAGCGTAATTTGATTATTTCTACAAGATTTAGCAGCATAATAAAAATAGCTATAAAATCTACATAAAAAGACGTGGTTGTCAACAATAACAGCTACCGGCATCACCGATCTGCAGCAACAACAGCGTAAGCGGGCAAGCAGCACTTTCGTAAGATGGGTGTTATATAATTTGCTACTTGACTTCGGAAGTAGAGCTGATTGGATTATTATTGAGCGTTCGGTTAAATATCAAATACATCGATACTTAAGAATACAAATGGACATCTAAATCACTGTATGCCGTGTACGTTTGACCAGGAAATGGTGGATAAATGGATGCATAGGTGGATGGCTAGAAGGTGAGGATATGCGCAAGAATGAAAAATGACCGCTTAATCTCCACGTAATACTGGGTTGTCGAGAGAAATCAAATAGCGTAATTGAACAGCCGCTCTGAGTTGTGCAGTTAACTCATTAATCGCGGTATCCCAATACCACAATGGCCAAAGAATTGTTGTTACGTGGAGATCTATTAACTATTTTGAAAATGGCTTTGACACAAGCTGATCCTTTCTGTGAAGTAATCATTTTAAAACAAACCCGTTTTTAAAGAGCGCAGTTTGTCTTTACCAACATGAACTGAATACAGATATTCAGTGATACAACTCTGAGTTAATGGTTGGAAATTTGGTTTCATTTACCCCGCACTGCAACAGACCGTACGCTGCCACATATGCGTGATTTGTCGATACAGCCATTCGTCCGCCCCGCGGGTGGACGTAATTTTCCAACCCGTCTCCAACAAGATGTATAGGTCTCTAATGCATTGCCAGAGAACGTAATGACGAACACAAAGGAGGATTTGCAATTTGAGTTCATGAAAAAGTCCAAATCCCGGAGAACTTTGAAAAGCAGGTGCATTTTAAAGATTAAAACGGAAGTTTGCGTCGAAAGAGATGTAAAGATTACGCGTGGGCTCTTTGTGAAACATCGAGCATTACGAGGGAAGGGAGGTATACAACGGTTCGGAAAGAGGCGCCCTGTGGCGTTCTGACATGAACAAATAATGTGATCCAAACAGGTCCATTATTGTGATAAGGTAACAGATTTTGTAATCAATAACGTGTTTAACCATTTAACAATCATATCAGTCAAAATCGGCATCTGCAGTGGTCTTGTGAAATGTCCATATGCAGACCAAAAGGAGACTTTTTTGAAAATTTACCACTGGAATGACTGGCTCGTTAACCGAGTCAGTCATTCCAGTGGTAGATTTTCAAAAAATAGATTTCTGGCGGTCTGGAAATGGACATTTTGCATGAGAAAATTTAAATATTTAAACAAATTTGAGGTTTAAAGGGTTATGTCTGAAAGAAAGTTCACTGTAGAACTGTGCTTTCTGTCCTCACATCGATTTTCGCGGTTTTCTGGCAGATTTTCTGTCCTATATATGCCGATGGATAAACAATTTTCATTGCTTGTTTTATCGTCAGGTATGGACGTTATTATTTGGTTAGTGCAATCAACAAACAGTGGTACTTTGCTCCGGCTGTTTCTCAAGAGTAACTTGATGTCAGAGTTGATGAAGTAAGAGCGAACGAGAGGGACATAGGAGGTGGGAGAGAGACTGTAGGAGTGTGGGGGGGGATGGAGCGAGATAGAGTGAGTTGGAGGGACGTGGGACGGTATTGGTGGGTGGGGTTTGGTGGAGGTGAAATGCTGTGTGTCGACATAGTGATGGTTTTGGAAGAGATAGGTAGTAGTGACTGAATGCTTGAGTAGGGTGGGTGGTCGTACACAGATGCTAGGGATAAGTAATCTACTGGGCGAATGTGAATGCATATTTGATTGCTTGAGTAAGTTTATATCAGCCTAGTTCCATTACTCCTACATATGTAAGCCATTTAGTAAAGTAGAATCAATTCCTTTGTATAGAGTACAATCCCGTGGCGCCATTCATAAAGCCATGACGAGGCTAATCGACACGGAATCTGTTTTCGCTATTAGGAAGCCACGTACCATGTGTCTACAAACACCTGTTCTTAACCCAGAACATGTGGAAATCAGTGGTTACTTATTTAGCGTGCTAAACCACGATTGCCAGAAATGTGCAAATAGTTAGATAGGTTCTGCGTGCTAGTGAAAGTTTTCACCTTTAAAATACGCGATGATAATGTTAGAGCAAGCTGCTGGAGCACGCTTCAGCAATGTACCTGACCCCACTTGCTCAGTCTTCTCGGATGGGACTTTAAACTGAGGTCCCGTCATACAGTGCTCATCACTGTGTGAACGTGAACTAGGGCTAGGTAGGCAAGAAAGTTCGGCATACTCAAAGTAAACTGGATGCTGAATGGATTCGTCCTCGGACGGAATCACGCAACATACGGATTACAAAATCAAAACAAAATTGCTAGAATTAGAATCTTTCGGACTTTTTCAATGGGTCTATGGAGGGATGAATCCTGGATGACTGATTGAGTTCGTCCTCGGACGGACGCAGACACCATACGGGCTGCCAAAACAATCAAAATCAAACAAGCGCGCGCTGGTGCCTGCCTCGGATGATGGACAGAAGGGAAAATGGGTCTCAGGACCCTAAAAAACCCACACCCTACCCTCCCTGCACCCCCAAAGGGGCCGAGAGGTCTCTGACCGTAAGCCACCCCATAGGGTACATCAGGTCATATGACCGCACCCCCACCCCACCCAACACCTACCCCATCAACTTCCCCACCCCCGTTGGTCCCAGGTTAGTCCGTCTCCATCCCCTACGCCCAAGCATGACGAGCAACAGAACAGCCAGGGACGAAGAACAGCACATGCCATCTTCAACATGAGACAAAATCGAGAGACAACGATCAACGCACGCACGCACGCACGCACGCACGCACGCACGCACGCACGCACGCACGCACGCACGCACGCACGCACGCACGCACGCACGCACGCACGCACGCACGCACGCACGCACGCACGCACGCACGCACGCACGCACGCACGCACGCACGCACGCACGCACGCACGCACGCACGCACGCACGCACGCACGCACGCACGCACGCACGCACGCACGCACGCACGCACGCACGCACGCACGCACGCACGCACGCACGCACGCACGCACGCACGCACGCACGCACGCACGCACGCACGCACGCACGCACGCAGAAATGGCGGCAAATCTTGAAATGAATTCCATTATTATGTCCACAACCTGCGTGATTTCCACTTCAAATATCGGAACTTTTCCAAAAGATACCGATACACTTACACTGAAAACTGGTGCGTACGAATCCACCATCTCCTTGAGATTGTGCGTTGCTGATCCAAAGGTGCGCGCTGGAGCAATGCTTCCATTTTGTAATTTGGTAATCAGTATTGCGATTTGCATATTTACCGACAATTTGCCAAGTTATTACTGCCATTATGGTAATAGCGTCTCGAGCGCGATACTCACCGCAGTAATTACATAACTAACCTAGCTCCTACGCAACTTGGATGCAACGACCTTGAAGATATTAATATTGGCCTATGGGTATAGAGCAGCACAATCCGCATTTCACCAGCAGAAATAGTAGATTCGATGAAAATAAGATTGCCGACTTAAATAACCATTGAATCGCAGATATGCGTAATCGCTTTACTGTGGAGGTAAAAGTGACGATTTTGCTTTGAATAAATGGGGCTGACTAACTATTGAAAACGACGTTGTTGCAGATATAAAGCTATCCTATTTTCCCACGCAAAATGACGGATATGGGAACTGTAGAACGCAGGACAACATATTTTTATTTTAAAATGTGCCTACTTTAAATGCAGGAATAATAAGACACCAGCGTCCACAACGACAGCGAATCATTATATCATAGCGTATTCTGAGAAAATTATTTATGTTTTGTAGAGGCAAATATACATTTTATCTTCGGTTTAATGCGTAACATATGATATGCACTTTTTACCACCGCGAGTCAAACCATCGCTTTTCTTGGCACAAATGCACGGTGTCGGTCTAACTACACATACTGAGGCTACAAACAAGTAACCTTTCCATTCTAGCTACGCACCGCCCATCTCTAGCTGAGCCCCACCCACACTTCGCTCGTGTTGGCATTGATCGATCTCTGAACTCCCTGACTATCAATTTCCAGAAAGTTATACAGGTAAGCTGTTGAATATTTAGAAACTAATTTGACTGGGTGCTGTTTATGTAAATGGAGGGCAAATTAGTTTCAAAAAATTCAACAGCATGTTTATTAAATAGTACTTGGAGACATACAATTCTTACAACGTGTCGGACTATTAAGAGTTAAAGTCGGGCCTAATAGAATCATTTATGGTGTAGTGATTATGACGTAATCCTACATACCCCCGTAACTGATTATGACGTCATCTGACGTGAACTCATCGATGGATACTCTGGAAAGGTGAATTGAATGGAGCCATTTCTACTTGTGCCCATTTCTAGCTAACCTCCACTTATGCTTTGCCTGTGATGGGATCGATCGAACCCTGAATTCCAAGAATCCCAATACCACGGTAACTATACAAGTAACATGTTGAATATTTTGAAACTAATTTGACAGGGTGATATGGTAGCAACAGAGCCCAGTAAAAATTAGTTTCAAAATATTTAACATAATGTTTATAAAAAAGCAAAAACATAAAATTCGGTCACTTAACGGAGTGTTCAATGGTCATGACAGGTCTAGATACGAACTTTATTACGCATTCTGATTATGACGTCAGCCTACATGTGACGTAATTGATTATAACGTCATATACTTGAGTGACAGATCGGACCTATCTATTGCGGTCGGATACTATATTCACTGTATAGTCCAATGCATGTGGGCACGCGATTCTGATTCTCTTCGACATATGGTCTCCAAAAGTAAATGGAGGGATCTGATATGTTACTGATTGCGGACCGTCATTGCCAAAATGCGTTATACTTCTTATCTGGGTCACAAAAGATGCAATTATGTCCGATAGCAACAGTCTGAATTGCGTGCATTCCGTGAATTTACAATTTTATAAAGAAATAAATGTTGACTATTCCGCAACTAATTTGACTGAGAGTTGTTGCTGTCATATTGGCAGAGGAAGAAAATGATCAAATCTAAATTAGCTTCTAAAAGTGTACCTGTATAGTCGCCTTTAATTTGGATTGTGGAAATTCAGAGTTCAAAGTATTGTCATCTGTTCAAACGCGCTACGACGCTTAGCTAGAAATGGGCGTGGTATAGCGAGAAATTGATCCCTCTATTCTTAAGGCAGTTGATTGAGACGGATTGATTGCATAATTTTGTATTTGGCTGCTGTCAGTGAGCCGAGAACTCGGCTCTATCCACATATAATAAATCTCTTCTGACAGAGCAATGTAGATTAAAGCATATTTGTAGCGGCTATTATGCCCGACACGATATCTATCTTACTCTTAGCCAGTGACGTTTCCGCTATAACACGTGCCGGTGCATACGAAACGTTTCTACTGTAGACAGTAGCATGCGCTATAAACCCAGAAAGAAAAGAAGTTGGCGGGGGAGGGGGGTGGGGGGGGGGGGGTGGATGTGGGGGTGAGATGACGACCGGATAAAAAACACGATGAAACCCGTCTTAGCAAGATTGATGAGCTGCTGTTATTTCCCGACAGTCATTTACCCTGTAATGACTTGGTGTAATTTTGAGGCTTAATGTTTTCTAACCCTCGCATAGATGAGGTGTCAGATGCCAAAACGCTCTCGCTTAAATACCTACAGGTGGATTACTGCACGGGCCACAAGAAAGTATTGGGTCCGATGTGCGTTTAGACGAACGTTTTTTTTATAATTGGTCTATTTCTTATTAAAGGCCGAAGCGTGGATAGAGAGAAAGCATTAACTCCATTAGCATACACGAAGATGATCCAGCAGCTGATAAATAGTGATTGTATGCGTTCATAAAATGTCCTGTTTAAATGTTTTACACGTTATAGTACAACTCAGAGATAACTTGAAGTGGGTAAACGCAGATAAAACGTACTGTTGAATAATTGGACCATAATGGACCTTTCTAAGTTTATCCATCGATTATCTGACGCCATATGACGTCATAATTAACTGAGTGACGTGTATACTGACGTCATAATAATGACGTCATGAATGAGTCGAAATAGTCCGTCTTTAACGCTTAAAGTCCATTCTGTGTCCGACACGTTGTACGAATTGTATGTTTTTGCCATTTAATAAACATGCTGTTGAATATTTCGAAACTAATTTGACTGGGCCATTTTGCTGCCATAGGCAGCAACAGCACTCAGTCAACAGCTTACCTGCATAGTCTTGTGGAAATGGATAGGCAGGGAGTTCACAGATCGATCGATCCCAACACCAGCGTGGTGTGGCTGGAGCTTAGTTAGAGATGGGTAAGAATAGCAAAATCTGAAGCGGTCCATTTGATTGGAAGTTTGAAATTAAGTCAGAAATCTTCAACAGAACATTTCTTACATAGTAGTGAAAAACTTACTAACATGTATCTGATTTTGTTTTGGAAACGTTTTATCCTATTTATAAGCTGTACTGTAGCCTACTAAACGTGGTTTTATGGGAGAGTTAAGCTACAGTTTGTCCTCTATCTTATTCACCATGCTTCCTGAGCAATATGCCATTTATCCAAGATAAAATCTCTTTACAAGAAAATGATATTGTGACGGTTGGTTCAGTAGATATACTTCTCAAACCAGAACCTTATACGTTAGCACCTTGAGCCCCGAATCCTTAAAATTGTAATTTTAAAACGAGCATACATACATGTAAGCTGTTTAGTATTTTGAAACTAATATGACAGGAAACTGTTGCTGTCCGCAACAGCATCCAGTCAAATTAGTTCCAACATACTCGACATAATATTTATAAAAATCTTCAAGAGTTTTGCTGTTTTGGTTTTTTGAGTTCAAAGCGTTAACCTAGAACCATCACTCAGCACCTAACAAGCTGCATTGTTCCGATATCTAACACTACTAACACTTTCATCTCCGGAATCCCACAATCATTTCATAACTGTTTTATCCCGAATCAAGTTTGGTAAACTATTTTTTTCTGTATGTCATAACGTGCTCGGCGTATTCTGTGCAATTGAACTGGCCTACTCCAGAACCCTGCATCAAGTAAAGGCAATCCACACCATTCTGTGTCTGGATCCCAGCTAATATACAATATACAATATACAAGACGCTCTACCCACGTGTGGCATATAAAACCCTGATGCCCAAATGTGTTCACACTTTTCGGTAAATATAATATTTGCAAATATAATATTTGCCATATTTGATCGTGTTTCTAAAAATATAGCTAATGTTTGAGGGCTATGTACCTAACATAGATTAAAGTATCCACACTTGCATTGGCTCAGATGACTTCTTAGCCCTTTAGCACTCATAGCAGCCCAAAACGGCTTCTGCAGTGGTCTTGAGAAATGTCCATGTGCAGACCAAGAGAAGACTATTTTAGAAATTGTACCACTGGAATGACTGGCTCGATAACCGAGCCAGTCATTCCAGCGGTACATTTCTAAAAATAGTCTTCTTTTGGTCTGAAAATGGACATTTTCTATGAGAAAATAAAAATATTCTTTAACAAATTCGAGGGTTAGATGGCTAAAAGATGCACATAAACATTAAACACACGTCTTCCGGTACAGGTGAATACAAAACAGGTGAACAAGGATGGACCATACGCATGTGTTTATATGGCATCCCATCCATCATATCAGATATATGTCCGGTATGCCGTGGCTATTCGGCCATGTGATATGAATGTAAACTGCTTTGTATTCAACAAGTAACATTTAATGGCGAGAAATTGGATAAAATAAATATAATCTGTTTTGCATTTAAATTTTTGCATGAGGAATAGAAACCCTACAGTATAAACGCATTTTGAACGAGTCACAGCTAACCTAAACTGTTTAAACGTATGCTAAGCCTGAACTGCTATGCGCAGATATGGATCTGTGTTGGTCTTGTAACAATGATATAGCGGGTATTTTTAAAGGGTGCTATGTTTTACGACTTATTTTCTAATATTGATATCACCCATCAATGAGCTTCATTAGATCCAGAAAACTTGAAAATGTTATTTCTTGAAATGTAGATAACAAAGCAACTCGCGCATCTGTGGTAGGAAACAGAATGATTAATTCCTCTGATAACGCGTGTTACTGGGCCGCTACTGGATTACTACTGGGTCAATATGTCGCGGCATTGACCCAGTACCGGCCCAGTAACATGCGTTTTCAGGGCCGGTTATTGAAACCAATGAAGTATCTCTG